>WBNM01028882.1:52131-85251 GCA_013399055.1 Ramphastos sulfuratus | reverse complement strand
GGGGGGGGGGGGGGGAAGTTGAACCCTGGCTTGTAACACTCAGGAGTGGAATGCAGAGGCAGATACTGAATTGAAATGGTCAGCAGAATGTGGTTCCCAGGAGCGTGGGCATTGTTATCTCTTGTATTGATTCTGCTTTAAGCTAATTTTATCTCCAGTTACTCATCCTGCCCATCATCCTGGATGGGACCTGGACAAATATTTCTTAGCCTGTAAATATACCACCAAATCACTGTCAGCCCAGAAACCTGCCAACTTCTGCTTTGCAAATGAAATTGGTAAAGAAAGTAAAATTCTTAAGGACAGAGGAAAAGTCCTAATGATTTTATCACTCTTCCTGGGAAAGCAGAGCACTTTGCAGGGGAAAAAAAAACTACAAAATTAAATGAAGCCCTGCTAATGCCATGTAGATTTGCAAGATCTTCAGGAAAGGTGTGGCTGTTGCTCAGCTTTACCTTTAAAGACCATAGTTTTTTGCAGAGTAGAACTGACCATCAGGTGCAGTAAACATGTTACATGGTACTATGTTAACACTCACCAAGCAGCACTCTTAATTATCCCATCATAGAATGGTTTAGGTTGGAAGGCACCTCAGACATCATCTACTCCAACCTCCCTGCAAATGGGCAGGGGCAACTCTCAACTAGACTTGGATGCCTAAGGCCTCATCCAGCCTGCCCTTGAACACCCCCAGAAGGCATCCACAAGTTCTCTGAGCAACCTGTTGCAGAGTTTCACCACCCTCTTGCTGAAGAACTTCTTCCTAAGATCTGGTCTAACCCTGCTTTCCCTCATGTTCAAACCATTCCCCCTTGTCCTGTTCATAGGCATCCTCATGAAAAGTTCCTCTCCAGCCTTTCCTGGAGGCTCCCTTCAGATTTAGAAAGGCAGTTCTAAGGTCCCCTGAGATTCTTTTCCTCTCCAGGCTGAACAACCCCAACTCTCTCAGCCTGGTCTCACAGCAGAAGGGTTCCAGCCCTCCCATCATTTGTGGCCTCCTCTGGACCCAGAGGTCTGGCCTCAGATGTGACAGTTCTTTTCCATGCTGTAAGAAGAGATCCACAGAGTTGGGAAATGCATCTCAGTTTTATTTTTGCAATGTCTTGGTGCTGCTCATCCTGCTGAGATTTCAGTTAGTAGCAATTAAATTACTGAGATACCAGTTAGAAATCTCAGTGGTGTCTTAATTTTCTTCTACCAAAGGACAATGGATACAAACTGCAAACAGGAGGTTCCACCTCAATGTGAAGAAAGTCTTCATGGAGCAGGCTGCTCAGAGAGGTTGTGGAGTCTGCTTCTCTGGAGACTTTCAAAACCCACCTGCATGTGTTCCTGTGTGACCTGACCTAGGTGACCCTGCTTGGGCAGGCAGGTTGGACTCTGGTCTCTGGAGGTGCCTTCCAAGCCCTAACATTCTGTGATTCTGTGACTTACTGGCCAGGCAAGGTTAGATTTCTTTTAACTCAGTTGAATTGAGTGTGATTGAGGGATTCAAAGCAGCATATATAGAAGCACTTCATTGCAATCCCCTCCTTCAGAAACAAACTCCCAAACTACTCCACAACTCAGTGCTGGCAAGAGTTGCAAGCTTAGCCCTCTGTGACTTTCTAATCACTTCATTTCAGTTGCCTTGGTAAAGAGCAGAGTTACCAAATCAAAACAAACAGACCAACCTAAATGTGTGTTTGCTGTCCATGAAATTGCTGCCAGAGGTTAGATAAAAATAGCCAGCACACAATTCTGTGCTAATCTCAGATCACATTTTCTTAATACCACTGAAAAAGTTACAATGCACTTTTAAAAACAATTCTTGGAAGCATAAAAGTGTTGTGATTTTTTTCCCCCCCCGCTATCTTATATGAATAAGGGTTTTTATTACTTAAGTACTGATAAAGGCAGTTCCCTGCATCACACCTGTAACCTCAGGTGTCACAGGAGACACTGTGCCAACAATTCTCTTGTTTTCCCATGAGTCAGCAGCCAGTGGAAAATAAGGGAAGGGAATAACTTCAGGAGAGAGAGAGAAGTGAAGCTGAGTAAGAGGGCAGATTTTCTGTGCTGTCCAGTTAAATGTGATGGCTTTAATGACTGCTCCCTCAGTGCAGAGAAAATACTTTCCTTCCCAGGGGGGAAATACTCCACTGCACAAAGAGTTGTAGGAGTTCTCCTGTTTGTTCTTTGAACAACAGGATTGTGCCTGCTGTTTGCAGTGAACACAAGTGGGCTGCTAAACAAGTAAAGGATATGGGAACAGCATCCTTTGGGGAGCTGCTAAATTGGCTGAAAGCTGTTGTTAGAACCTGTTCCTTCTGGTAGGAGATGAAAAGTAGATTCTGTGATCATAGAATTGTTTCAGCTGGAGAAGACTTCCGAGATCATTGAGTCCAACTGTCAACATAACACCACCATGGCCATTAAACTATGTCCTCAAGTGCCACATCCACACTTTTCTTCAACACTCCTGGGATGGTGACTCCACCACCTCCCTGGGCAGCCTGTTCCAATGCCTGACCACTCTGGCAGGAAATAAACTTTCCTAATCTCTAAGCAAAACCTCCCCGGCACAATTTCAGGCCATTTCCTCTCATTCTGTCACCTGATACTAAGGAGAAGAGACCAAGCCCCACCTGGCTCCAGTCTCCTTTCAGGCAGTTAGAGACAGAAGGTCTCCCCTCAGCCTCTTCTCCAGACTAAACAACCCCAGTTCCCTCAGCTGCTCCTCACAAGACCTGTGCTCTGGGTCCTTCATCACCTTTGCTGCTCTTCTCTGGACCTGCTCCCACATCCCAGTGTCCTTGTAGTGAGAGGCCAAAACTGAACCCAGTACTCAGAAAGTGTGGCCCCACCAGTGCTGAGTACAGGAGGGCAATCCCTTCCCTTCTCCTGGCTGGCCATGCTATTGGTGATCCAGGCTAGGATGCTCTAGGCCTTCTTGGCCACCTGAGCACACTGCTGGCTCATGTTCAGCCAGCAGTCGGCCAGCACCCCCAGCTCCTTTTCTGCCAGGCAACTTCCCAGCCACTCTGCCCTAAGCTTGGAAAGTTAGTGGGCTGCTTGTGACAATTTATTGTGGCTCCCTTTATCATTAAAATGTCACTTTTATGTTTCTTTTGCAAGGGATCTTTAGACTTCAATTATTTCCAACTCTGTGATCCAGCTGAACTGCTGCCACCAATTGCTATTTTATTTCAACCTCAAATTTAACAGAAAACTTGAGAATTGATCTTCCTATCACAAAGTGTGGAAGGGTCACCAGACAAACTACAGTACATAGATTTTTGCACATCTCTGGCTATCCATCTCCTGCTCCTATGGCAGTTACCTAATATCTGTACTGCCTGTGTAGGTTTGTGTAAGTTCCTGACAGATGTCTGAATTGTGAGTAGAGACTCATAGGAAGCTGTGAGGGAGTGGTTCTGGCTATCCTGTCCTGCAGAGAAGGACCTGGGAGCACTGGTGGACAAGTTCCCTATGAGCCAGCAGCGTGACCTTGTGGACAAGAAGACCAATGTCTTCCTGAGATGCATTAAGAGGAGTGTGGTCAACAGGTTGAGGGAGGTTCCTCTCCTGCTCTGCCCTAGTTAAGTCCACATCTGGAGGACTGGGACCAGTTCAGGGCTCCACAGTACAAGAGAGACAGGATCTGTTGGAGAGAGTCCAGTGGCAGCTCCAAAGATGCTGAGGGGCCTGGAGCATCTCTGTGAGGAGGAAAAGCTGAGAGCCCTGGGGCTGTTGAGCCTGGAGAAGAGCAGCCCCAAAGGGATCTGATCAATGCTCAGCAACAGCTAAAGGGCTGAGGGCAAGAGGATGGGGCCAGACTCTTTTCAGTGCTGCCCAGTGACAGCACAAGGGGCAGCTGGAACCCAAGAATTTTCACTTAAACATGAGGAAAAGCTTCAGTGTGAGTATGCTGGAGCCCTGGAGCAGGCTGCCCAGATAGACTGTGGAGTCTCCTTCTCTGGAGGTATTTCAAACCCACCTGGGCAAGCTGCTGTGGGTGACCCTGCTTTAGCAGGGGGGTTGGACTAGATGATCTCCAGAGGTGCCTTCCAACCCCCTCCATGCTGGGATTCTGTGATCTAAACTACTGTAGGGTGTGACAGATTGTCCTTCAAACACAGCATGCAAACTTGCCTTGCCCATTTAAAGGTACATTTAATGACTCAAGCTGACTTTCCAGAGACAGTAAAGCTGCAGACAGATGCTTACTGATGTCCTGAAGACCACCTAGCTACCACTGCAAAAAAAAAAACCTCAAGACTTGTATGCAGCTGGAAAGAGTTACCAGAAGAAAGCTTAATGAGGCAGAGCATGGTGATGGCTCTGTGTGCTTCATGTTCATTCCTTGGTTCAATGCTGTGCAGAAAAAAGCATTTTCCCTTTTATAAATGATACTAAAATAGATTATTCTGAGTGGGAAAAGCAGTTTGATACTTGACAAAATGAAACACTCTATACTTTCTTAAGAAAGTGACAAGGAGAGTAACTTTGTGGTTGGTTGCTGTGGTCAGACAGGGGCTTCACCAGATAAAGGTTGGAGTGGTGCTAGACAGGCACCATTTCAAGGATGGGGTTGGGCAGTGTCCTGCCTGCCAGATGTGCAGCAGGTCCAGGCATGCAGTGAGCAGAAGGTGAATTTAGTGATTTGTAAGAGTTTTTAGGATGTCTGTTTTTGTTAGGGTTATAGTTTAGTGTAAGGACATGGTTTAGAGTTGACCCTTCAGTGCTGGGACTGGATGATCTTTGAGGACTCTTACAGCTGGGTATATTCTGTGATTTTTCTAAGCCTGTCAGGAGAATGCTAAGTTTTTTTGGCAGTCAGATATGCTCAGTGCTGTCAACCAGCTCTTCCCTCTTCCATGCCTCACCCACTGACAGATCCATCCCCCCACAACTCCAGGGACGAGGCCACAGGTGAGCCAGTCTGACTCTTACCCCTGCTGGGGAGAAAATAACCATCTCTGATTCATATTGAATTCATCCACTGCATTCCAAAATGATTGAGGGCTTTGGATGAGAACAGTGGTAAAATGACTCTGCATTTTCTAGGACAGACCTGTTGGTGTTCTCCAAGGTTTCTTCAGCAGAGGCAGGCTGTACATTTGCAATCATCAGTAACTGCTTTGTCTGGAAACTTTCTCACCACCATGCTGACCATCTGGAACACCAGGAGACAAGGAAGCAAGCTTGCATACTACAGTAATTTTTTTATACTCTACCTTCATCTATTTATGAATTTATTATGAAAAATATTTTTAAACATACCAAACCTGCTTTTTGTTGTGAATTTTAGCAAAGTAGTGGATCCGTGGTACCGTCTGTCATTAAAAAGGTTTAATTAAATATTTGGCAATTAATATCTGTTGTTATTTCTTGTTCCACATCTTCATCAACGACCTGGATGAAGGCACAGCCTCAGGCACTTGGCTGATGATACCAAACTGGGAGGAGGAGCTGACACCCAGTCAGGCTGTGCTGCCATTCAGTCAGACCTGGCCATGCAAAGTTGGGTGAAGTTCAGCAAGGGCAAGTGTAAGGTCCTGCACCTGGGGAGGACAACCTCCTGCACCAGTAGAGATGAGGGATTGACCTGGTGGAAAGCAGCTCTTTGGAGAAGGACCTTGGAGTGCTGGTGGACAAGTTCACCATGAGCCAGCAGTGTGCCCTCAGGGGCAACATGGTCAGTTGCCTCCCAGGATGTGTTAGAAAAAATGTGGCCATCAGGTCAAGAGAAGGTTCTCCTGCCCCTCTGCTCTACCCTAGTTAAGGCCACATCTGGAGGACTGGGACCAGTTCTGGGCTCCCCAGTACAAGAGAGACAGGGAACTGCTGGAGACAGCCCAGTGGCAGCTCCAAAGATGCTGAGGGGCCTGGAGCATCTCTATGAGGAGAAAAGGCTGAAAGCCCTGGGGCTGTTGAGGCTGGAGAAGAGCAGCCCCAGAGGGGATCTGATCAATGCTCAGAAAGAGCTAAAGGGCTGAGGGCAAGAGGATGGGACTAGAATCTTTTCAGTGCTGCCCAGTGACAGGACAAGGGGTAATGGGCACAAACTGGAACCCAGGAGGTTCTGTGTCCTGGAGCAGTCTGCCAGAGAGGTTGTGGAGTCTCCTTTGGGGAGATGACAAACTCCCCTGGGCATTTGTGAGAGGCTGACTGCGCCTCCCATAATGTAATCAACAAAGATAAAGATTGCCTTTGTTAAAGATGGGTCCGGATTGCTGGCAAAGAGATGCAAACAGCACCTTTGTGGACTTACGGGACTTGCCCAGACATCTGCCCAAGAATTTAGGCATGCCTAAGTGCCTTGATGAAGATCCCAGATTTCAGCCTGGCTTGAACGCAACGCCCAGGACTCACACCAGATACCCCGAAGAAAGGCTGCTGCATATTTGGGGTATGGACTGGTAAGCGGTGCAGGGAGGGGGCGGAGGCCCTGCCCAGTGCTGCCACCGGGCCCCCGAAGGTGCATGAGAACACACAGGAAGATTTCCTGGGGAGCTGCACCTCCACAACCAGCCTAAAAACTGTATAAAAAGACATAAGCGACGCCTGCAAAAGTGTGTGTGCATTTACCACCAGTGCACCTACCACCGGAGGAACCCCCCCCACAAGGAGGACCCGAGGAACCACTCTACAGAAGGACATCCCTGGGCCGGGCACACCTCTCTCTCTCCCCCCCCACCATCTGCGGCTGATGGTAATATAATCCCTGTTCTTTTCCTTCCCTGCTCTTAATCTTTTACTCTGTTCCCTCTTTTTCCCTCTCTTCCCTCTCTCCCTCAGTTTTGTTCACCCATTGTTCCCTCTCTCTCCCTTCTTCCCTCTCTCCCTCGGTTTTGTTCCACTTTATCCTTTAATAACCAGTTCTTGGTGATATTTGGTCTCGTTTACACCTTGATTTCACAACACGGACATCTGAAAGAACCAGTCTTGCTCCTCTGGACAGAGATACTGTTCAGCTCTGTTCTCCAGACCTTGACAGCATTGCAATACTGGGCACCCTGCTGTGGCGACCTTTAACAGGGGACTTGGACTGGGTGATCTCCAGAGGTGCCTTCCAACCCTACCCATGCTGGGATTCTGCATGTATCTTGCTGTTTATTATCTGAAATGATCTCAAGTTTTACGAAATTCTGTTCACAAATGCTTCACATTTGTAAAGTCTCCAATGTATCTGTCCAGGTTCTCGGCATTGGGGAAGTGCAAACAGCCTATTCAGTGCTTACCATTAGGTGTAAACAATGTTACCACTGCACCTTCTCAGGGGAACACCCAGATCCTGGATTTTATGCAATTGCTGTAAATTAAACAAAGCAACATCCTTTTAGTTTTGCTTGGCTCTGCAATCCTAATGCCAGCAGATGGGCATCTTTGATCTGAAGGAGGCAAGGCCTGAATTACTTGATACTGTACTGAGTTTACCACTTCAGTAACAGCCTCAGACACAAGAGCAGCTATCAGTTTTCAATGGAACAGACACTAGAATCATAGAATGGTAAGGTTGGAAGGGACCTCAAGGATCATCTAGTTCCAACCTCCTGCCATAGACAGGGACACCTCCCACTAGTACAGGTCACTCAAGGCCTCGTCCAACCTGGCCTTGAACACCTCTAGGGAGGGAGCAGCCACAACCTCCCTGGGCAACCTGTTCCAGTGTCTCACCACCCTCACTGTAAAGAACTTCCTCCTGACATCCAGTCTAAATCTTCCCTCTGCCAGTTTAAACCCATTGCCCCTTGTCCTGTCATGGAACGGTTTTGGGTGGAGGAGCTCTTTTAAGATCAAGTCCAACCATTAATCCAGCACTGCTAGCCCACCACTAAACCATGTCCCTCAGCACCACAGCTACATGGCTTTGAAACCCTTCCAGGGATGAGGACTCCACCACTGCCCAGAGCAGCCCACTGCAGGGATTGACAACCCATTTAGGGAAGAAACTGTTCCTCACATTCAACCTAAACCTCACCTGATGCAACCTCTTGTTCTGTCCTGGAGGGAAAGCAGGATCTTCAGAGGATGTGTTGTGATAGGTGAGGGTGCATCAGGGCAGGGCAGACTCTCTCACCTCATCTTTGTCTGCCATCTGTGGTAACAACTACCTAGTTTTTGGCAATATTCACAGTCCTACAAGGCAAACACAGCCAAAACAGGCTAAAAGAGAGAGAGACTAATAACCTGTCTTGTTAACCCTTCAGTTTGAATATAGCAGCAGCCTGATCAACAGCCAAACATTGTTGTTTTCCATGTATACTTTCTAAGTTAACATTTCCACGAGGGATGAAGTTTTACAAGTCCACACAGGAAGTCCTTCAGGAACATTCTGAAGTGTTCATGCACATTCTGGAGAAAAGAAAAAAAGAAAAAAAAAGAAGACACAAACCAAACTTTTTCTGTTCTTCGTCAACTTCCACATTTTTATTCTTTGTTTCACTGACAGCCTGAAACCACCTCTGGTGAGGAGCTCTGCAACATGCTTCAGTGTTGAAACAACACAACATCACATCATCCTGACCTCGTACAAAACTAGCCTTGACTTTAAAAGCTTTGGTGTATTTTGCAAATAGTTAGTGTATTACAGAAAAGTGCTAAAGAAATAGGAGTATCTGTTGATTGTAACAGCAAAAGAAAAGGTAAGAGCTTGCTGCTGTAACATTCCCCAGCACAGAAGTGGAATCACAGAATGCGTCGGGTTGGAAGGGACCCTGGAAGGTCATCTTGTCCAAACACCCTGCAGTGAGCAGTAAGCAGGGACACCTCCAGCTACATTAGGTTGCTCCAAACAGGAAAGACAGTGCTCAGTGTCCTTACACTAGATCCAGCAAGCTAAGTTGAAAGCTGCTTGTGAATCAATAGCTGAGAAAGGGATAAAAGTGGTTTGCAAAGGGAGAGACCAACAAAGAAAGCTGACTCCAAAGCAGCAATGTTCTCTTCAGTGCATGAGGTCTCCAGCTGGGCTCCCCAGTTCAAAAGGCACAGAGATCTACTGGAGAGGGTCCAACACAGGGTTACAAGGATGATGATGAAGGGACTGGAGTATTGCCAGATAAGGAAAGGCTGAGAGCCCTGGCACAGTTTAGTCTGGAGAGGAGAAGACTGAGAGGGGATGTGATCAATGTCTATCAATATCTGAGGGCTGGGGCTCAGGAAGGAAGGGACAGGGACAGCCTCTGCTCACTTGTGCCCTGGCATAGGACAAGAGGCAAGGGATGTAAACTGCAGCACAGGAAGTTCCACCTCAACAGGAGGAAGAACTTCTTTACTGTAAGGGTGACAGAGCCCTGGAGCAGGCTGCCCAGAGAGGTTGTGGAGGATTTCTCTGGAGTCTTTCAAGTCCTGCCTGGATGCATTCCTGTGCAACCTGTGCTAGATAATATGGTCCTGCTCTGGCAGGAGGGTTAGACTCAAAGATCTCCAGAGGTCCCTTCCAACCTCTAACATCCTGTGATCCAGTGAACTGCGCTATGAGGGTAACAAGCCACGAAGAAGTTGGCCAGGGAGTCAGTTCCTTTTATGCCACCAACTGCCTATTACTACCTTTAAGCCAGCTAGTCCTGCAAAAGCTTGGGAAAACTGAAGACCCACAGACTTTTTTGTTTCTAACATTTATAATTCAAAAAACCTCAAACCCAACCACGAGTAGCCCCAAGTGGACTTTGTTTTTAAAACACATTTAACTGGTTTATGTTCTCCCAAGCTTATGCCACAACTACACCATATGACCATTACAACAAACTAACACAAAACCATTTTCAAAGGCATCTTTTGGATGAAAACATTTGAAAGCATTTTACAAAAATAACACAAAATAAATTACCTTTTTTTTCTTTCTTTTTTCAGTGAACAGCTATAAAATCCAGAAACCAAACAACACTGACACTAAGTGAAAGCTACACCACTAAAGACCCAGTTAATTACCACAGTGCTATAAAGCTTCAAGTAAATGATGAGGCACTTTATGCCCAAACAGTAGCCACTCCTTCAGTGGAAAAGCTCAACTGACACAAAACAAAATTTCCAAAGCTTTCTAACATTCTAAATTCCTCAAGAAAGTGCAGATAAAGAGGCAAAGACAGAAAGGTCAGCTATGGTGCCAGAGAGGACACCCAGGGTTAGCCATTTTCCTTACATGCCTGAGTTCAGCTGAGTTGGAGCTCCAGAAATGGAGATAAGAGGTCAGCCTTCTCCACCTCACAGGGGCATTTCTATTAAGGCTTTGCATCTCAGAGCAGAAAGGAGCAGCTGCAGCTCCAGAGACACGGAAAAGAGGCAAAAAATAAAGGCTGCAGGGTTACACGTAAGTGAGTACAAAGGGGCAGAACAGACCTAAACTGGACTCTGATTTGGAAGAGCACTCATAACTTGCACAGTATCAGGGAGTAACACATCAGAACAGTTGTGCTCTGTACCACACAATTGTGGGAACGACCCCAGCACCACTATCCAACATCCCCAATACCTAGAAGCTAAATCTTCCAGCAAAAGAGGGGACTGTCAGGTGGAAATCACTATGAAAAGCTGCAATTAAAGTAGCTAACATCATGTACAGGAGGGTAATAAATGGCAACTAAAGCATGAAATTACATCTTTCAAAGCAGTTTGAAAAGCATTATTGATATTTAATGTATTAAGTATATGAATATACCTAAGTATACCAAGCATACTGGTAAGATTGCATTAAAAGTTAAAAAATTCTGGAAAGCAGCAGTTTGTGGTATGATTTTAATGCACAGTTTGGGTTTTTGGGAAGAGAAGCACAGCACTGAGTAGTCCTTAAGAAATCATCTCAATTAGGTGCAAAGTTCTCCAGCTGGAAAACCAAGTCTACAGCAGCATTGACATCTGGTACAATATAATCTGGTTCCACCAAGCCAGGATCAAACCTGAAATCTCTGTGGCCATGGAACACCGTTTCGGTTACGCTCTCCCGGGTGTCCGAGGGGACCTCGGTGTGAGGGTTGTACACCCCAGTACAAACCAGAACAGACTTGCAGTGGGCAGCTGCTGCAGATGCTAATTCATTCTCCCAACTGCTGCCTGTTTCATCATCCAGAGAGAGTGTAGCAGACCCTCTGCCACCAGCGACCTGGGCCTGCATCCGTGGTTTGGAGCCTTTCCTGGAGCTCTCCTGAAGGTAGCGATTGTAAAGGTTAGCACCATAGACATCGGTCATGAGGTTATCTCTGCAAACACAGGCAGGAAGGTTAGTCAGCAGGGCACTTCCAAGGTCTGAAAGGCATTTTAATGGCTTGGATTTAACAGGTGATTTTCAGCTTTACATAGCTTTGTGTGGACATCTGCAGACAGAGGAGCTGTTTTATTCCTTTATTTGGCATGACCTGGGGCTGTTCTGTCTGGAGAAGAGAAGGCTGAGAGGAGATCTTATCAATGCCTATATCTGAGGGGTGGCTGACAAGAAGAAGGGGCCAGGCTCATTTCAGTGTTGCCCTGTGATAGGACAAGGGGCAATGGCTACAAACTGGAATCCAGGAAGTTTCACCTCAATGTGAGGAAAAGTTTAGCTTTGAGGGTGCTGGAACCCTGGAGCAGACTGCCCAGAGAGTCTGGGCAGTCTTTAAAGTCTGGAGACTTTAAAGACCTGTCTGGACGTGTTCCTGTGTGACCTGTCCAAGGTGATCCTGCTCTGGTGAAGGGTTTGGACTGGATGATCTCCAGAGGTCCCTTCCAACCCCCATCATTCTATGACAATTCCTCATATGGACACTGCAGGTCAGATCAAAGGGAGGGGAAATCAAGGAGAGGTATTAGCAGGCCATGAATGAGCTTATTATATGTGCAGACATCTTGGGAGATTCTGGAACAGCCTTTACTACAATACAGCTTTATCTCTTTCTATGAAAAGGATTCTATGATGTGACAGCACACACAGAGCATATGACCAGGCTTAATGACCTCACAAACAAATTCCTGCTCTCCATTCCCTAGTAACTGTTACTTACTCAGTTTGTTATACCAGTAAACCTAATAAAACAAACACCCATGTTAATCTCTGTTAGATTTAAGCAGCCTAGTACAGAAAGAAATAAATTAGAAGAAAAATATTCAGGAAAAATCTTAGTTGCTTATAAACCACTTTTTGTGCTTCTACAGAAATTACACATAGAAAGATCCAAGTATTATTAGTCTTCAGGGTAAGAGGCTTGAAAGGATGACAGAAAGTACACCACAGTCCCAAGAAGATCAGGGAGTCCTAATGGTGTGAAAAACAAATCAATAGGAGCTGGGGATTTTTCCTTGCTGGTATTTATAGAATCACAAACTGGTTTGGGCTGGAACAACCTTTAAAGCTCATCCAGTCCAACCCTCCTGCAGTTAGCAGGGACATCTGCAACTAGAGCAGGTTGCTCAGAGCCCCAAACAATCTGAGCTGCAATGGTTCCAGGGATGGGGCATCTACCAGCTCTCTGGGCAACCTGGGCCAGGGTGTCACCACCCTCAGTATCAAAGACTTCTTCCTTGTCTCTAGTCAGATTTCCCTCTTAGTTCAAACCACCACCCCTTGTCCCATCACAACAGCCCTGCTAAAAGCTGTGTCCCCAGCTTCCTGATCAGTCCCTTTAAGCAGTGAAAGGCCCAATAATGCCCTGCTGCCCTCCCAGTACCTTACCCGACAGCATAAAGCGTTTGAATGGGCTGCTTCCACTGCCTCTCTGCTGCCTGGGCCCGGATGAGGTACTCTGCATACTGGTAGGTCAGCTTACTGGGTTTGCCCACTAAGGCTTCATATTTCAAATCCTTGCCAGTGATCTTCTTGTAAATGTTTTCCAAACAAACCATGAAAGTTCCATGCCCAAACCTACACAGACAAAGACAAATCAAACTCTATTAAGTACAGATTAGAAAAATGAAGCTCTTTTATTTCACAGTCTTTTAGGGTTAAATCACATCCTGTAACTCTCATATTTCCCTCAGTTTACACATGACATTTCCCAGACAGACTCGGCCGTGTCCTGGGCTGATCCCCAACAGCATGGCCAGCAGGGGGAGGGAGGAGATTCTGCCCCTATGCTCTGCTGAGACCCCACCTGCAGTGCTGGGGCCACTTCTGGAGTCCTCAGCACAGCAGAGACATGGGCCTGTTGGAGCAGGGCTAGAGGAGGCCACAGCAACGCTGGCAGGGCTGGAAGCCCTCTGCTGTGAGGACAGGCTGAGAGAGTCTGGGCTCTTCAGCCTAGAGAAGAGAAGATTCTGGGGGGAACCTTACAGCAGCCTGCCAGGATCTGAAGTGGGCTACAGGAGAGCTGGAAAGGGGCTTTTCACAAAGGCATGGAGTGACAGGATGAGGCAGAATGGCTTTGAACTGGAAGAAACTGGATTTAGATCAGGCATTAGCAAGAAATTCTTCCCCATGAGGGTGGGGAGGCACTGGAACAGGTCGCTCAGAGAAGTTGTGAAGGCTCCAAGCCTGGAAGTGTTCCAAGCCAGGCTGGATGATGTCAGCAAGCTGGTCTAGTAGGAGGTATCTCTGCCCATGGCAAGGGGTTGGAACTAGATGATTAAGGTCTCTTCTATACCCAAACCAGTCGCTGATTCTATGACTCCACAGCTGTCCAACTGAAAATTAAGTGCTGATTAGGTGAACAATAATCCCATGTTATTGGGACAGCACAACAGGTTGACCTGTTGTAAAATGCTGCAGTGGTTTGTGTTAGCATTACTTGCATTTCAATAGACATGAAATGAAACCTAGCCTGAGCTCCACTCTCTGTAGCAACCTAATAGCACTAGCTACTTTAACACAAAAGAAAAAAAAAAAAAAGGCAAGCTAGCATCAGACAGAAGGAAAATTAATCTCTCCTTAAACACAAGGGTAGACAGAAAATGTGCTTGTAATATGGAAACAACAACAACAAAAACCCCAAAAAACAACCTTCTTGGATTTCTCTAAAAAAAAAAAAAACAAAACACAAAATCCACGAAAATAAAATTTAAAAAAAAAAAAAAAAAAAAAAGGTGGTCAAGGAGCAAATGAAAATTTTACATCATGCTTTTTGTAACTCTGTTATTCTGGTCAAGGTGCAAAGAGGTTGGAAAAGACCTCTAAGATCATCAAGTCCAAGCTTCTACCCAACATCTCCACGACCACCACACTACGTCCCAAAGTGCCACATCTACTTGTTTTCTGAACACCTTCAGGGATGGTGACTCCACCACCTCCCTGGGCAACCCATTCCAATGCCTGGTCAGTCTTGCAGGAAAGAGATTGTTCCTAACATTCAACCTAAATCTTCCCTGGTGCAGCTTGAGGCCATTACCTCTCGTCCTGTCATTAGCTACTTATGAGAACAGGCCAACACCAGCATCACTCCAACCTCCTTTCAAGTAGCTGTAGAGAGCAATGAGGTTTCCTCTCAGCCTCCTCTTCTTCAGGCTAAACAAACCCAGCCCCTCAGACCTAATCTCCAGTGATGGTTATCAACCAAGAACATAAACTGGTGCTTTAGAAGATGAAATCTCATGGGCAAAAAAACCCCTGACTTTACTTCATTGCTGAAGTCAGGGTGTGGGATTAGGGATGAACTAATATGTGTCACTTGAGAATATCAAATTACCAAAAGCACAGTCAGAAGAATGAAAATCTGTTCCCCAACTCCTCTGGGAATAGGGGAACTAAAAAGTTTAGGGCTTCAAAGCAGTTTTTATCTCAAAGAACTGATTTCCTGAAGGCCACAATGTAGACAGAAATCAGTCAGTATATGCTGAAAGTACCTCTGGGCGATCTGGTCCAGTGCCTCACACCCTCAGGGGGAAGAATTTCTCCCTAATGTCCAGTCTAAATCTTGCTTTAGAGACATCATGTTCAAAGCTGAGACCTGCTGTGAAGCTGTAACAAGCATCTGGTACAAAAGTACTAACTACATTTGACTGCAGAAATGAGGAAGCCCCAAATATACCAGGACAGAGACAGGTGTTATAACTGCACTTACCTGGGAGACTGAGCCTCAGTGACCCACATCAGATCCACGCTACAAGCCAGTACAGGAATGTGAGGGTAATTTTCATGCTGATAGGGATTTCCAGGATAGCCACATGTCAGCAAAACATCTATTATCAATTGGAGGTTGGTTTCCCATCTGACTGGCTCCCCAAACAAAACAACAGCTAGGAGAACAAGAATTACAAAACAGAATTAGGGAACTGGTTAACAGGGTTCCAAATTTCCAACAGTAAACCTTGGTCTAAAGAGACTGAACAAATAATCTGATGTAACCAAGAACTGATGAACAGTCACATTAACTTAGGGTTTTAATACATTACATATCTACTCATTCATAGAAAATCTTAAAAACAACAAGACCCCACTGCAAAAATGGGTTTAAGAATCTATTTATTTTTATAGCCTAAATTTCTCCACAGCACCACAAACCCCCCCTCAGCTTTCTAAATTGTTTTTTTTTTTTTTAAGTCTTCAACATCCCTGTGAATTTTATCTTTACAAACAGTATTTAAATAATCCATTGCAGATGTTATTTTCATCTTAAAGTTTTGGGGATTTTTCATCTTAAAACAAAATCTGAATGTTGGTTTTGGACATTATTCCTGGGAAGAGAACAATCTGACATGGGTTTTTGTAAGCTCCTTAAGTGCAGTTTCTATTATCATAGAATAATAGAATGGTTTGAAGTGGCCTCTAAGATGAGCTAGTTCCAACTCCTGTCTATGGGCAGGGACATCTACTAGAGCAGCTTGCTCAAAGTCCCATCCAACCTGGCCTGGAACACTTTCAGGCTTGAAGCCTCCACAGCTTCTCTGGGCAACCTGTTCCAGTGCCTCATCACCCTCATGGGGAAGAATTTCTTCCCCATGTCTCATCTAACTCAAGCTTCTTCCATTTTGAAGCCATCACCCCTCTGTTCCCCTGCACTCAGCACCAGTGAGGCCACACCTAGAGTACTGGGTTCAGTTTTGGGCCTCTTACTCCAAGAAGGACATTGAAGTGCTGGAGCATGTCCAGAGAAAGGCAATGAAGCTGGTGGAGAGTCTGGAGAACAGGGTTGAGGAGGAGCAGCTGAGGGAACTGGGGTTGGTTAGTCTGGAGGAGACTGAGGGGAGACCTTCTCACTCTCTCTGTAACTGCCTGAAAGGAGGTTGCAGTGAGGTGAATGTTGGTCTCCTCTCCCAAGTAAGTGTTAAGATGAGAGGAAATGGCTTCAAGTTGCACCCATGGAGATTCAAATTAGACATTAGAAGAAACTTCTTCACTCTTTTAAAGGGTTCTCAAAGACTGGAACAGGCTACACAGAGAGGTGTTTGAATCCCCATTCCTGGAGTAGACTTGGTAGTCAGGTAATGGTTGGACTTGATCTCAGAGGTCTTCCCAAGCAAAATGATTCTGTGATTCCTATCAGACTATGCTGTGGTAAAAAGTTCAGTACTTCATCTAAGGGTGCATGCAGTGTGCTGAAACAAGCTGCCATTCTACACACACAGTACATAATACAAGACATTTCATTCTACAGCTCTGAAGTCACCATTCTGACTACTGTAAGGACAGGATTGATTCTGTCTGAACAGGTGTCAGTTCAACCTTCCTTTCTGAAAGGTAGGCAGCAATAGCCTGTTCAAGATGAAGGAAAAGGAAAGCAGAATCTCACAGATCTTCTGAGACTTCAAACACACAGGGCTGAAAACTGCAGCTGGGTTAAAACCCCAGCTTTATCACACATGATACCTTCCAGATTAATGACAGGAACGAACAAGGGATTTTGAGATTTGTTTCAACCAACATTCTAAAGCTGCCAGTGATCTAAACATAAATTTTAATTCCAGAGTACAGGACAGATATTTCACCTATTAATGGACAGATGCAAGTTAAATAAAGATAACTGACCCTCGATCTTGGGAATCTCCACAGCAGAGGGGTACTGCAATAAGAAGAGAGGAAAAAAAAGAATGTTTTCAACAAGATGAAACATCTACCACCATTTTTAACAGGATACATTCAAGTATAGCTCTCACAGCTGCCTTCTGCACCACTGACAGGAAACACACTCTCTATTTTGGTATATACCTCACTTCAATTTACTTAGAAACTTGTGGTTCAAGCCTGAAGTGAAACCTTGCAGCCAACAGACGAATTGGTCTGTTTCACTTTCACCAGCCTCCTATGTTTATTTAACTGCCTCTGGCATGTGATAAAAGCTTATAAAAGCTTCTAGTTGTTTCATTTACTTGTGTAGGAAAGCATGGATATTTGTTCTTCTGCAGGAGTAAGAGGTCTCTAGTATTGGATGTTAGGAAGTTCTTCACCATAAGGGTGGTGAGATGCTGGAACAGGTTGCCCAGGGAGGTGGTGGAAGCCCCATCCCTGGATGTTTTTAAGGCCAGACTGGATATGGCTTTGGGCAACCTGATCTAGCAGAGGGTCTCCCTGCCCATGGCAGGGGGTTGGAACTGGATGATACTTGGGGTCCCTTCTAACCCAGACAATTCTGTGATTACCAAGACACTGCGAAGAAAGAAAAATACATTGCACAATGTATAATACATCTGCTAAACAAATAAGGGTTTGCACTTCATTATTTACCCCCTGCTTTTTGAACTGAATTCAGCCAAAATCATATTTTAAGTACTGCTAATATATATTTGAATAATAGTAGAAACCAAAAAGGGAGACTTTTGGAGGAAAATTAGTTACTTAAAAAGCATTAATTTACAACCAAAGCAACCTCACAGCCTAGAAAATACCGAGCCAACTCTATACTGAAGGAAAAAAACACTTTATCTTCTACACATCTAAAAGGCTAATAAGCTTCCCAAGACAGATTTTGCATTAGGAATCTGTACTAAGTTATAGCTTTTCCCACAACAGTAAGCTACAAAATCAAAGATCATGTTAAAGAATTGAACTGATAGGAAACTGTTATGAATATGAACATGTTCTAACACAGGAATGTGTTAAAGAACTACCACAGCTGTTCCTGAAAATGCTGTAATAAACAAATAAAGAAGCAGAAAAGCAAAGTCAAAATACAAACTAAGAACAATAGCTTGAGCCTGGTAGTTTAAAGATGTTTAAATAATAGTATAAAGCAGAGATTGAGCCTTTTGCAGAAAAATCAGTTATCTGCAAAGCTTTAATTTACAATCAAAGCACCTTCACAGCCTAGAAACAACACCAAGGCATTTCTATTGACCCTTATTACAGAAGTCATCTCATCAGCAAACAATTTTCAAAGAGCAATACCCACTCACCAGATCATTAGGTCTTCTGTCATGGTCAGCTACATCTAGCAGAGGGTGTTTCTCCCGCAGTGTTTCGATGGTAATGGGTTGACAGAAACCAAGGCTGGAGAGGTACCAGTTAAGGAGATAGAAGTGCTCACATTAAAGTATTTTTTAAATCACTAAATCCATTTCAACAGTTTTAACATATGCAGTTCATCAGGCAGAGCAAATTATGCAGGAATGAAAGCAACATACCCAAGGCTCACTTTTTCTTCTGTGAGATAAGGTGATCACCTCATTATTTATAAATGGGAGACCTGTGTGTCTGAGAGCTTAAGACAGAAATGATACAGAAATCTTTCTCAAGATAAGAGATGGAAAGCAGGAAGCCTCTTTACACCCACAATACTCCAAGATCATAGAATCACAGAATCATTTCCATTGGAAAAGGTCTTTTACCTTTAATATCAAGTCCAAACACCCTCTAACCCTACCAGTAAAGTCAGGTGCTAAACCATGTCCCTCAGCACTACCTCTTTGAAACATCTCCAGGAATGGGGATTCAACCACCTCCCTGGGCATCCAGTTCCAGTGTTTTGAGAGCCCTTTAGGGGAAGAATTTTTTTCTAATGTCCAACCTACACCTCACCTTGTGCAACTCGAGGTCATTTCCTCACATCCTAACACTTGTTAGTAGGGAGAAGACACCAACACCCACCTTGCTGCAACATCCTTTTAAGTTTCATCCTTACGTAAGCATCAGGAAAAAAAGGTTTATCTGGCAGCAGGACAACATCTTCTTTAATTTTTACAGGAAAAATATATGAGGTAGCTGAGTCAAAAATACTGTCACCACAAATGGTGCTTTCCTTAGGCCATTAGAGCTGCAAACACATTGCTTGGTAAACAAACACCACAAAGCTCAGCCTCTGTGGAGAATGGTTGACTGACCACTCAGGTTTATCTATGTTCTACAGGCAGTTAAGATAAACACCAAAACACATCAAAAAAAAAAGGAAAGGACTAAAAGGGGAAAAAAATAACCTTATGATATCCATGGTAGTGTCCTTAAGTCTGAGATATCCCAGTAATTTAAACTGAGTAAGCAAGAGATAATCAAACCAAAACTGCTGATTTATGTATTGAGCAGCTGGGAGCCACTCTTGGTATCAGGACAGCTTCTTACAAGGCAAAGGAAAATAAGGAATAACAAAGGAAGAAGTGCAGAAAGCAGTAAGTGGAACTATGAGGGAAGGTTATACAAAACTTAAGGCCATTAAATTACAGTTTGAGGCTTTGATATGACTGTTAGATCCACACAATTCAAATTCTTTTTGGCAGTCACCATAGAAGCACCAAAATATTTTTAAATGCAGTTCTACTCTAGATGCTGGTTACAGAACCAGGGTGACCTGGACTGGCTGCATTGTTAAAAGCAGATCTTGAGTCACTGAGCCACATAAATATGTCAGTGATAAAGTGATGGGTCCAGCTCTGTAGTCCTCAAAACAAGGACATGGAACTGCCAGAACAGGTCCAGAGGAGGCCACAAAGATGATCAGAGAGCTGGAGAATCTCTGTCATAAAGGCAGGTTGAGGGAGTTGGGGTTGCTCAGCCTGGAGAAGAGAAAGCTCCATTGAGACCTAGCAGCAGCTTTCCAGTGTTTGAAGGAGTCTACAGGGGAGCTGGAGAAGGACCTTCTACAAAGACCTGCAGTGACAGTATGAGGGAGGATGGCTTCAAACTGCAAGAAGCTGAATTTACATTACACGTTAGGGAAAGAATTGTTCCCTGTGAGGGTGGTGAGGCACTGGAACAGACTGCCCAGAGAAGTTGTGGAAGCTCCAAGACTAAAAGTGTTCAAGGTCAGGGTGGATGGGGCCTTGAGTAGCCTGGCTTAGTAGGAAGTGTCCCTACCCATAGTGGAGTTTGGATGATATTCAAGTTCCCTTCCAACTCAAACCATTCTGTGATTCTACGAAATAACCAGACAGAATGCCATGCTCTCATCCTCAACAGAGCACAAACTCTTGGTGCTGAAGTGTCATTTACATATAAGCCAACAAAATAACTCTGGCTCTGCCCTTCTCATTAAAAGCAGTGAAACAAATATGAACACACCAAACACTTTCAAAACATCAATGTGACATCACAATAAGAACCACCATCACTGGGTTAGTAGTGTTGAAATACTTGGTTTTGACTCGGTCTGCAGGATCTCCTGAACTTGATTAAAATACATACTTAAAGTTGGATGTGGTTGTTTTGTTTTTTTTTTTTAAAGATACTTTTGAGCTATATCCAGAAGTGGTCCTTGGCCAGATACAAGAACACATTTCTCATGGTAACGTTTGAACAACCGCAGAGGACTGTGCGCCATCATCACCTGATCTTGTGAAATCTGAGATTTAAAAACAAAAGGAGTTTGTTGGTTTTCAGGTAAATTATTGACATGTAGATGGAAGTAACAGGTGTGACAAAGCAATCACATCTGGCTACCTGAAACCCCACCCTATCACTTCCTTCTCAGTTCTACAGACAACATATTGATAGTATGCAAGAAAAGAAAAAGTAATTCCCAACCCTCTACCAACTTCCAGACTCACTCTATCCAACATGATCACCAAGTTTTCTATTTTCACAAAATCATCAGTCATTTAAAAGACAAACAAGGCAGAAGAATCAGAACTGCTCTAGCTCAAACTGAGGTCCCTGCAGCATTGATTTAATTGCAGACCGAAAGAAATTGATCTTCTGACACACAGCCCCATGGATCTAGACAGGTTGAAGAGCTGGGTGAAGGGGAGCTTCATGAAGTTCAACAAGAGCAAGTGTAGAGTCCTGCACCTGGGGAGGAACAATCCCCTGCAGCAGTACAGGTGAGGGGTGACCTGTTGGAAAGCAGCTGCGCAGAGAAGGGCCTGGGAGTGCTGGTGGACAACAAATTCCACATGAGCCAGCAGTGTGGCCTTATGGGCAACACGGCCAGTGGTCTCCCAGAGGGGTTAAGGGGAAAATTAAAACTGATTAATGGAAGAGAAGGCATTTGACACATTCCCCATGAGTAAATAGCTAAATAAGTAAGATTTAATATACTCACAGGAACTCCCAGTAGGTGAGACAACTGATCAGCTTTTTTCTGGGGAAGGCAGTTCCCTGCATTGGTGACAAACACCACAGGCACCAAGAACTGTCCCTGAGAATCGACTAGCTTTTGAAAGGCTGCTTTTGCAGCAGGAATTGGAGTCTTTCCTCGTACCAGCACCCCATCAATGTCAAAGAGAAAACCAAAGGATGGTTTTATGCTGAGCTGTAAGAAGGAATTGAAAAGAGTATAGTTATGTCCATGTTGATACAGCTCCTAACAGCTAACACTCAACAAAACCCAGTGTCTCAAAGAGAAGAAGTGGATCTTGAACTCCACATACAATCATTTGGGGCTTTAAAGAGGACTTTAAAGAGCATCTAGTTCCAACCCCCTGTTATGGGCAGGGATACCTTCTACTAGCCCAGCTTGCTCAAGGCCCCATCCAACCTGGCCTTGTACAGCTCCAGGGAGAGGGCATCCACAACCTCCTGGGCAACCTATTCCAGTGTCTCACCACCCTCACTGGAAAGAATTCCTTCCTCTTCTCCAGTCTTAATCTCCCCTCTTCCAGCTCAAAGCCATTCCCTCTCATCCTAACAGTACAAGCTCAAACCTGTAGCATTTCTTATGTTGGAAAGAGAGCAGATTTCATTGCGCTAAATCCACAGCTTTTCAGGTGGCTGTTGCCGTCTGTTTCGTGGTACCTCCCTGACAGTTGGACACAGTTGGATCCAGGTGGGATCTCAAATGTTAATGTACTTTATGGACATATCCATATGCAACTCCCTTTTCCCTATATACACAGCCTTATGAGTTCCAGCTTGCATTGTGAGTTGCTTCAGATAGATTCAGAAGAGAGGGACAAACTGAGTTAAGCTGGTGGAAGGAGGTCCAAAACACCTGCTGCTGTGCCAGCCAACCACACTTCTGATTGATTCAACCCTGCTCTATTTCACATCATGCACTGAATACCAACAAAACAAACGACTGACACAAGAAACGGAAGCAGATTTTTCAGCAGCAAGTAGGTGCTGAATGCAAATATTGTGCTTGGCTTCTCCCTTACAAGATGTGTAGATATTCAAACTACCCCTGCCGTCACCTGTACTTTTCCATTCCACAACAAGTTTGACTACAGCCAGATGTCTGCTGTGTTCCTTATACACTAATTCAATCGATTCTCAGTTTCATACATAGCAGAGTAATGCCTATTGACAAAGTCAGCACCTCCTTCAACAGAGCAGCTGTTTCACAGAATCACAGAACTGGTAGGGGGTTGGCAGGGACCTCCAGAGATCATCTAGTCCAACCTCCCTGCCAGGATCATCTAGCTGGGTCTCAAAAGTCTTCAGAGGAGGAGATTCTATGATATCTCTGGGCAGCCTGCTCCAGGGCTGCAGCACCCTCACAGCAAAGACTTTCCTCATACTGAGGTGAAGTTTATATTCATTGCCCCTTGTCCTGCCACAGGACACAATGGAAAAGGAAAAGCCTGGCCCCTTCTTCTTGACACCCACCCTTCAGATATTTGTAAACATTAGTAAGATCTCCTCTCAGCCATCTCTTCTCCAGGCTAAATAGCCCCAGGTCTTTCAGCCTTTCTCATCAGACACATGCTCCAGTCCCTTCAGCATCCTTGCAGCCTCCATTGGGCACTCTCTAGTATATCCCTGTCCCTCTGGAACTTGGGAGCCCAGAATTGGACACAATACTTCCTATATGGTCTCAATAGGGCAGTGTAGAGGGGGAAGAGAAGCTCTCTTGAGTTACTGACATTTATATCATAGAATAGCTTGAGATGGAAGGGACATTAAAGTTCCAACCCACCTGCCATGGACAAGGACACCTTCCACTAGACCAGGCTGCTTAAGGCCTCATCCAGCCTGGCCCTGAACACGTCCATGGAGGGAGCCTCCCTGGGCAACGTGTTCCTGTGTCTCACCACCCTCACTCTAAATTTTTTTTTCCTAATATCCAGTCTAAATCTACTCTCCTCAAGCTTTAATCCATTCTCCCTTATCCTACCACTACAAGCCCTTGTAAAAATTTCCTTCCCAGCTTTCTTGCAGGCCCCCTTCAGCTACTGGAATTTCCTTGCCAGTCTGAAGAAATGAAGAGCCAGACTTTATGAGCCTGGGAAAAGGAGCAAGGCTACTCAGAGGTAAGAAAGATACACTGGGTGATGAGTGGAGACAGAGAGAGGACTGCTGAGCAATGAAACTGTCACTGAATCACATTAGAAAAGGATGAACCAGAAGGGGTCAGTAATCTCAACTTGGTTTCTCTCTCAAGCCTAATACAAAATCCAAGACTCTTGGGCCTCTCCGCCAAGGTTTGATGAAAAAGGAGACCAAGGCTGAGCATGATGATGCAGAGAGATGACTCCAGCCAGGACAGTGGGACAGCCTTTGCATCCATGCTTGTCTCAGGGCACACAACAACAATGACCCAGCACACTGTTCTCCCCATGCAGAGAGAAGAGCATTTTGCCTACTTGAGCAGCACTTCGTTCCTCATCAATTATTCATCTGCTTCATTTCTCCTGCAGCTGGGTCCAGCACAAGGACAGTGCCACCACCACCACATGAACAGTGATGTAGTCTCAGACACAGTCCCACACACTGCTTCTCACTGCTGCCTTCTCCAAAACACTGGCACAGGAATGTAATTTTAAAACCCAGGAATCTGAGTTCATCATCACAGCATCCAGGCTAACAAAGGCAGCACTAAATACACTGCCTTAGCACTCATCCAAACGAGGCAGTTGAATTTTGTTCAGTCTCACANAGCGCAGTCCTTCCCCACTGACCATGCGGAACGCTCCCTGACAGGATCGACATTAACAAAGGGGACAGGCTGAAGCTGCTCCCCCGCAGCACCGCCTGCCCGCATCTCCCCTTCCCAACCACACACAACAAAACGCCGTGGAAGAGGAGCCCTCCCAGACACCGGCAAGGAACGCCGGGTAGCGGCCCGCCAAGTGCCGGGCGGGATGGGAGAGCGGCGACCCCGCCGCGCAGGGAGCACCGGCAGCTCCAGGAGGCCGCGCCCCGCCGAGGCCGTTTCGGTTTCACTCCGGCTCTTTCCGCACGCCTAAAGCCAGCGCCACGGCCCAGCCGGCTCCGGCACACGGCCCGCCCCCAGCCCCTCGCTTACCGTTCCGCCGGCGCTGCCCTGGGCCGCCGGCGCGCCGCAGAAGCCGTTGAGGGCAGGCAGGCAGGGCCGCCCAGCCGAGCCGGCCCTGAGGAGAGCGCGGAGCGGCCGCAGCGCCTGCCGCATCCCGGCCGCGGCTTCGGCAGGAGGAAGCGGCGGCGAGACACCGGTTTTGTCCGGGCCGCCCAGCTTCAAACCGCGACCTGTCCACACACCTCTGGTACCGCCCCGCAGGCGGAGGCCTCGCTCTCGGGCGCGCCGGGAGTGCCCTGCTCCGGGACTACCTCAGCAAGCGACGTCACAAAGCACTCACTCACACAATCGTGCGGGTCGGAAGCGACTTTTACGGACATCGTGTCCAAGAGTTAACCCAGCACTGCCACTAACCCATGCCCTTCAGCACCACATCTACACGGCTCGGTAACCCTTCCAGGGATTCCACCACTGCCCTGGGCAGCCTGTTCCAGGGCTTGACAACCCTTTTGGGAAAGGAACGGTTCCTCATGTCCAACCTAAACCTCTCCCGGGGCAACGTGAAGCCGCTTCCTCCCAGCGCTTGTTACCAGGGAGAAGAGACCAACCCCCTTCTGGCNCACCAAGAACTCACCCTGAAGCTGTTTCTTCCCTAGGTAACCATCAGCCTTCTATTAAAGAACAACCACCCCACGACTACTGTCTCCAGCAGCTTCAGGAACAGGACCTGAAGAGCAACTCAACAGCTGTGGGACTGGTATGTGATATTATCAAACTGGGACAGTATCCTGGCAGTGATAAATGCAGGCTTTGACACCGATTTGGTAAATAACGTAGGTTAGAAACAGAAATTAACATTCAACAACACTGCATGGGGGGGGGGGGGGGGGAAAAAAAGAGATTCCTCAAGTAAACGGGGNAAAGCCAGCGCCACGGCCCAGCCGGCTCCGGCACACGGCCCGCCCCCAGCCCCTCGCTTACCGTTCCGCCGGCGCTGCCCTGGGCCGCCGGCGCGCCGCAGAAGCCGTTGAGGGCAGGCAGGCAGGGCCGCCCAGCCGAGCCGGCCCTGAGGAGAGCGCGGAGCGGCCGCAGCGCCTGCCGCATCCCGGCCGCGGCTTCGGCAGGAGGAAGCGGCGGCGAGACACCGGTTTTGTCCGGGCCGCCCAGCTTCAAACCGCGACCTGTCCACACACCTCTGGTACCGCCCCGCAGGCGGAGGCCTCGCTCTCGGGCGCGCCGGGAGTGCCCTGCTCCGGGACTACCTCAGCAAGCGACGTCACAAAGCACTCACTCACACAATCGTGCGGGTCGGAAGCGACTTTTACGGACATCGTGTCCAAGAGTTAACCCAGCACTGCCACTAACCCATGCCCTTCAGCACCACATCTACACGGCTCGGTAACCCTTCCAGGGATTCCACCACTGCCCTGGGCAGCCTGTTCCAGGGCTTGACAACCCTTTTGGGAAAGGAACGGTTCCTCATGTCCAACCTAAACCTCTCCCGGGGCAACGTGAAGCCGCTTCCTCCCAGCGCTTGTTACCAGGGAGAAGAGACCAACCCCCTTCTGGCTCCAGCCCCTTTTCAGGGAGTTGTAGAGAACAATGAAGTCCCCCCTCGGCCTCCTCTTCTAGAGACTAAACCACCTCATTTCCCTCAGCCACTCCCCACCAGCCCTGTTCTCCAAACCCTTCACCAGGTTTCTTGCCCTTCTCTAGACCTGCTCCAGCACCTCAGTGTCCTTGGGGTAAGGAGCCCAAAACTGATCCTAGTACTCTAGGTGTGGTCTCACCAGTGCTGAGTATAGGGGCACACTACTGCTGATCCAGGCCAGGATGCTGTCGGCCTTCTTGGCCACCTGGGCACATGGTGGCTTGCTTCTAGCTGTCTGGGGATGAACATCCCCAGGTCTTTTTCCCTTTCCAGCCACTCTGTCTCAAGCCTGGAGCATTCACAGTGTTGTGATTCAAGTGTGGGATTTGGCACTTGGCCTTGTTGAACCTCAAACAGCTGACCTCATTGTATGAGTCATGGACCACGACAGCAGAAACAAACAGCCTCTCCCTCACAAAGCTAACATCAGCCACAGAACAAGCAGTCTGGCGGCACAAAACCTGGAGTACTTCTGTCTGATGTGGGTGCACTGGGTTTTTGTGCCACCATTTCACACCCTGGCACCTGGTGAATGTCTTTGGAGCTGCCTAGACTTCAGCTCCAAGCCTTGTTGCATGAGAGGGCTGAGAAGTGCAGTGCAAGGCCAAGGGCTCTGCTGTGTGACCCTACTCCAACTCATCAGGACATGGTGCCACATTAAGCAGCAAAGGAAACAAGTAGCACAAACACTCTACCAAAAAAATAACTGCATTTTTTCTTTAATACCAACTCAGATGGTCTTCCTGGTTCCTGAGAAATCGATGCTCTGGGGGAAAAGCCTATCGGTGTATACACAAACACTGCACTACCTTAGATCTGTACTGCCAAACCATTTCCCAGCATCTAGATCTGAAAGTGACAAGCACAAAATACCATTAGTTAATGGATATTATGCAAAGCTATCTCTATCTTGCTCATCTGCTACTGCAGATTAGGGAAATCCACTTAATTCCTAGTGCTGTCAACGAATATTCCTCACCACCCTGTCTCAGGCTCCAGGGAGAAATTGATCCAGTGGTGACTGCACTGCACTCAACCAAAGAACAAGGAAGGTATCTTTCAGTCTGTACCACTTACATGGTTGAAAGAGAATGGAATGCTGTTATGAAACAGCAAAGAAGCAAAGAGCAGAATAATCAGGGTGGTTGTCCCCTCAAAGCTTAAGCCAGGATGATGCACACCACAGGACTCTGATGCAGAAGAGCACAAGCTACCTGGAAACATGGCCAGCTCTGGGGCCCCTGACACAAGAAGGACAGGGACCTGTTGGGAGAGGGTCCAGAGAAGACCACAGAGATGATCAGAGGGCTGGAGAATCTCTCCTTTGGGGACAGGCTGAGAGAGCTGGGGTTGCTCAGCCTTGAGAAGGCTCCGGGGAGACCTTACAGCAGCCTTCCATCTGATTCTGAGACCTTCCCCAGGCACCTGTAAAACACTTCATCAACCACCTTATTCTGGTTGCATCATCTATAACAGACCTCTATCATGACATTTGCCTTGTTGGCCTTTCCCCTGACTCTTACCCACAAGCATTCAAGCCTATCACCACCATGCTCGAGACAGCTGAGGCCTTCCTTAACATACAGGGCCACCTCACCACCTCTCCTTCTGGGCCTGTCCCTTGCTTTCCACTTTTTCAAGGCTATGTTTTTGTTTGATAATTTTCATCAAGGAAGGCAAAGCTTGCCTCTACGATTTAGACCTTCGTTTGTTCAGGAGCGGATTATTTACAGTAGATAGCAAATACAAAGAACATCTTGAAACACTAAATAGTCCTAGACATGGTTATTTGGTTGTTAAATACTATAGTCCTTTGACACCACTTCTACTCCATGTCTGCAGATGTCCAATTTAAAATGTCATTCATTCAGACCTGTATAATGATGTTAATCACTTGCAAGACTCCAAACATGCTCTTCTGTAATCTGCCTCTGGTCATTGGATACACAAGCCCTTAGTAGTAGGGATGCAGAGCTTCAAGTCCCTACATGGATGGCTCTTCGTGATCCTATTCTTTGGCTGCAATGAGGGAAATAACACAATCCTCTGAGCTAGAATGAAACGAGACATCAAGTTGGAAATAAGCTTTACTAAAAATATATGAACAAGGCATTGCACAGTTGGAAGCATTTACAGTAACTGCTGAAATATCCAGCATTGAACTCGCCCAGGCATGGTTACCAACGACAAGAAGGGTAACAGCTTTTGGACATAATGTTATATAAATGTGTGTTATATAAAAAAAAACCAAATCAACTTCCAAGTTGCTCATCAAATCTGCCTCCAAGGTACCTCTGGACAGTTTCTAGGCTACTCTGGTAAACTAACCAGGCATAATAAATTACTTCTGCACTCAGCTCAGCAAAAGCTCACCTTAGAAAGATGTGCACATCTGCAGGCAGGGTACAGCAGACAATGGCAGTAACACCAGACAGGTTTCCATGAAGACTGACAGAGTCACTGGGTTTGCGGTCCTGTCTGCAGGAGACACCACTGCACAGACCCTTTTACAAAATGAAAGAAGTGAAGGCAGCTGCTGCAGATGCAGAGACAGGTTACAACTAGGTTTGATCTTCTTTGCCACCAAAGTGCAAGTCATCCTATTGGATAACCCAAAACATAGATTGCTTTCAGCAGAACGTGCTGTAACTTCACCACTTCACCCTCAACACCCAAAGGGACCTTCAGAGTTACAAGTGATTGCCACAGAATGTAGGAATCTGTTCCTTTTAGCTGCTTTATACAAAACCTGGGACATACTGGTGCAATGTTACAATCCTAAGAGTGTTTTTGCCTCTTCGCTCTGTGCCATGAGGGTTTCACTGGCATACTTCTGAAGAAGCTCCATCTTCTTTCTCCGCACAAGAGCTGCCTCAATCTGCAAATACAACAGGATGAAAGTCAGCTAAGTGAACTGCTGAAACCTAGCATACTGCTCAGAGGGGAGGAAGAAAACCACAGAAAACAGACAGTGAAAGATAGGTGTTCACTAGCATAGAAGTAGTTGAATTGGGATAAATCAGGAGTATCTCTTTTAACGCTCAGCTGAAGCTCATGGAAGTCAAAAGCAGCAGTAAAATAGCTGCCTCCCCTTCAGATCTACACTTCTACTCTTTTGAATAAGGATGTTAGTTGCCACTTTATTTTACTCTCAGAACATTTGAATTTTGTTTCAATCATCTGATACAGTTTTAGCAAATGCAGAACATGTGGAGTGATGCCACAGTAGTCCACATCCCTGAAGTAACAGTTTAGTGAGTGTGNAGGTGTGGCCTAACCAGTGCACACACATGAGCCACAGCTATGAACCTCTTTCTTAAGTGTTGTCTGAAGTGCCAGCAAAACACGATGCTTTAACAAGCATGTACTTAAGAGATCTACTAACAGCAACCTGAGAGGAGTGCTCTAATCTCTGTTAGATTCGTCCAACTTCCACAGAGCATCACTTAAAAATAAGTATTCTGAAACTTAGTTCTTTGTAATTTAGAATCTAGAAGGCATAATCCCATAGGCATAAGGTATGATTTGCCACTAAAAAAAGGATAAAAGATTACACTGACTACTGTCCAAAGAAAAAAGATTGCTATATATTCTTTTCTCCAAGTAGTTCTCTGTCTTGAACTGGGGACCCAGAACTGGACCCAGTGCTCTGCAGGTAGCCTCACTAGGGCAGAGTAGAGAGGGAGGAGAACCTCCCTCAAACTGCTGGTCAGGATTACAGAAATAACAGGAAGTCCCAGAACCAGCAAACCAAAGACACTTTCACTGCTGACCTGCCCTAAGTTAAGATCTGTCCTGCAAAAGCCAGAGTGCAACTCAATTTTGTTGTATCTTACCTCCTGTTGAGATGGCACTGGAACATGTGCAATAAATTTCGGCTGACCTTCTTCACCTTCTCTTTCTTTGCCACTGTCCTCATCAGACTGAAAAACACAAACAAACCAAAACTAAGCCACAATATCAAGTTTACTTTCTAAAGAAGTCATAAAAATCCCCCCCTCCTTTTTTTTTTTCCCATTTGCTTTGCTGCAAGTAACCAGATGATGACAGACATCACATTCAGACCCTATTCCTTGACATTTTCAGAATGACTTTGTGCATTCTTCACACAGCTTTGCCTCTGCTGTGGCGTGGGCATGAATGCAAAGCTAGATTCCCTGCTTTTCCACATCTCTAGCTTCCACAGCAAAGCTGTAAACAAAAGAAGAGCCAGCTAACCAAGAAGAAAACAAAAGGCTTTAAAAATGTAAGAACCTCTTCCCTACAAGTCTGTGTATTGCTTTGTTCTCTCACCCCAGTGGGAGCTGGGTTTATGAACCATGAGATAATACATATAAACCACTGTACTGAGGGAACAACCACATTTACTTTACAGAGTATCTCCTTTTTATTCTTGTGGTAGCCTCACTTAAGTACAGACTGTGAAAGAACAACTACTTTCCAGTAGCACTTTTACAGATTTCAGAGGACAGTGGCAATGTCACTCATTTCCCTTACTTGCATTGGGAATCCAACACCCAACCAAAACAAGGTCACCTAGGGCAGGGCACACAGGAATGTGTCCAGGGAGATGTGGAGAACTGGAGACTCCACAACCTCTCTGGGCAGCCTGCTTCAGGGCTCCAGCACCCTCACACCTACGTTTTACCTTCTGTTCACATGGAATCTCCTGTGTTCCAGTTTGCACCCCTTGCCCTGCCACTGAGCACCACTGAAAAGAGTCTGTCCCTGTTCTTTTAGCCCCTACCCTTAAGGTACTTGTAAACATTTAGGAGATCTCCTCTCATGCTGCTTTTTCTCCAGACTAAACAGCCCCAGGCCTCTCACAGCCTTTCATTCTCATAGAGATGTTCTATTCCCCTGCCTGATCATCCTCATAGCCCTCCCCTAGACACTCTACAGCAGTTCCCCATCTCTCATGAACTGTGGAGCCCAGAACTGGATACAGTACTCTAGGCAAGGCCTTAATAGGGCAGAGAGGGAGGAGATTGAGTAGAGGGGCAGTAGAGTGACTGCAGCACCAGTAAAGCCTGGCTGCATCAGGATTCAATTGAGAACAAGACTCTGGCAACCCTTGCCTTTGCTATGCACAAAATGTACTTTATGCTACTTGTGCTGTTAATGTTGTAGGCTGCACTTAGAAGCAAGACTGAGCAGTGTTAATAACTCAGTACCTTACAAACACCAGCAGCCCAGGCAGTGACAGATAAATCAAACACAGCCTCAGCTGATTCTCACTCCAATAAGAAGTCTTTGCTAGCTGCCAGCTTTCATGACTCTCTAAAGTTGGACCAAGCATGCTCATCTACTTCTGACCCTTACTAAACAGAGACAGTTGTACAGTAAGTTACAGAATCATCACATCAAAGGGCTTTTCAACCAAAACAATTTTGTAAGATCATTGACCCCAACTGTTCTCTAACTCCACCAAGTCTAAGGCTAAACCACGTCCCTCAGCACCACATCTCTGCCTCTTTGAAACATGGATAGGTGATCTCTGCTCAGCTTCTTTTTCTTCAGACTAAACAGCCCCAGTTCTCCCTCTGTTAGGCAGAGAAAAGCAGAATGCAGCAGCAGACATGTTCTTGGCAAGGCTACGAATGCAGACAGGTTCTATATCCAAGACAGCAAAGCAGAAGACTCATGAAGTGCTACATCACTTTAGCCACCATATACCTCATCATCAACAGCATAGATATTTTCTTCCTCTTCCTCCTCCTCCTCCCCTCTTGCAAGTCGTGCTTCTCTCTCCCTTTTCCATTTTTCCACTGCTTCTGCTATAACTGATGAGCAAAGGAAAATGGTTAAGTGTATCTGACAGTGAGGTAAAGCAGCATGGTCCTACTTCCAAAGCTTTTCCAACAAACTTCGTGCCGAAGTCCTCTACTTTAGTAACACAATTACTGTAGAACCTCCATGTAGTATCTAATAAAATAAATCAACATAGCTTCAGCTAAACCCACTTGTGAAAGTGTGGTATTTGTGGGCCCTTAATCTGGGTCTGTTTTAGACTCTAAATGTCATGGATAAACATCAATATCTCAGTATCTCTCTTGCAGTGAGGGGCCCAGAGCTGCACACGGTGCTTGAGGCAAGGCCTCACCAGTGCCAGTACAGGGCACAATGACATCTCTGGTCCTGCTGGCCACACTATTCCTGATACAAGTCATGATGCCATTGGCCTTCTGTGCCACCTGGGCACACTGTTGGCTCATGTCCAACCAGCTGTCTCCCAGCACTCCCAGATCCAGAGCACTGCCAGGCTGTCCGCCAGCCACTCATTCCCCAGTCTGCATGGGGCTATTGTGACCAAAGTGTAGGACCCTGCACTTAGCTTTGTTAAACCTCATCCTGCTAGCCTCAGCCCATTGACCCAGCCTGGCCAGGTCTCTCTGAAGTGTCTTCCTACCTTTCAGCAGATCCACACTCCCCTGCAACTTGGTGTCATCTGCATTTATTCAGCTTTATGGAGGTTTGGAATGTCACATACCTTTCTTTTCATGTTCTTGTTCCAGTGGCTCCAGAATACCATCATCTTCATCCCTGTAGCCATAGTACTCTGCATCAATGGCTTTCATAAGCTCAGCTCGAGTTTTCCGAGGTGGTGGGAGGGCTGAAAGAACACAACTGTCATTCATGCAGGTCCATCCTGACAGCTTGCTGTGCATTCCTAGTTCTCAGAGCAACAACCACCAAACAGGTCAAGAGCCAACACTGTCCTTTACCCAAACAGATTTTAATTACTTGTATGATTAAGGATGCTAAAGGAGCACTGCCTGATGAGGAAAGGCTGAGAGTCCTGGGGCTGTCTAGGATGGAGAGGAGAAGACTGAGAGGGGACCTAATCAATATTTGTCAGTATCTGAGAGCTGGGGATCAAGAAGGAAAGGGCAGCCTCTGCTCACTTATGCCCTGGGATAGGACAAGGGGAAATCATAGAATGGTAAGTTTGGAAGGGACCTCAAGGATCATCTGCAAGGATCATTTAGTTCCAACCCCCTGCCATAGGCAGGGACACCTCCCACTAGAAGAGGTCACTCAAGGCCTTGTACAACCTGGCCTTGAACA
>WBNM01028882.1:0-51809 GCA_013399055.1 Ramphastos sulfuratus | reverse complement strand
TTGGTGACCAGGATGTCATGTGGGACAGAGTCAAATGCCTTACTCAGGTCCAGGCAGATGACATCAGTTGCCCTTCCCCTGTCCACTGTTGCTGTGACTTCATCATAAAAAGCCACCAAATTTGTCAGGCAAGATTTGCCCTTGGTGAAGCCATGCTGGTTACCACCAATCACCTCTGCTTTGTTTAATTTGCCTTAGCAGAGCCTTCAGGAGGATCTGCTCCATGACCTTGCCAGGCAGAGGTGACACTCACTGGTCTGTAGTTCCCAGGGTCATCCTTTTTTCCCCTCCTTGAAGATGGGTGTTATGTTTGCCCTTTTCCAGTCAGCAGGAACTTCACCAGTCTGCCATGACCTTTCAAATATGATGGACAGTGGTTTGGCAACTTCATCTGCCAGTTCCCTCAGGACCCGTGGATGGATCTCATCGGGCCCCATGGTTCAGATTCCTTACATGCTCACAAATGTGATCTTCAATTATATTCAATAGATGTAAACTGAGGAAGTTTCACCTCAACAGGAGGAAGAACTTTACTGGAAGGGTCACAGAGCAATGGAACAGGTCCCCAGAGAGGCTGTGGAGTCTCCCTCTCTGGAGATTTTCAAAAGCCCTGTCTGGATGTGTTTCTGTGTGACCTGTGCTAGATGATACGGTCCTGTTCTAGCAGGGGGGGTGGACTGGAAGATCTCCAGAGGTCCCTTTCAATCCCTAACATCCTGTGATCCTGTATTCAGCATTTCATTTAGCAAACCTAGAGGCATAGGCCAGGATATGTTGTATTCCCCACATACCACAGTGGTCCTTCAACTCCAGCAGTACTACTGGGCAGATGCATGTCTGGGAAGAGCTGTTTTTTACTTACGTTCCTTTTCAAAAAGCTCTCTAACTCCTGGTAAATCCTTTGCAGCTCCAAAATATTTGTAACCTCTGTTTCCTGGAACTTCCTTCCCTTCGTGATCTAGCATCTTTGGTCCAATCCTCTGGAAAACAGACAGTTAATGGTCTTGTATTTCCTGAGCATCTTAATAGGTTAAAGGGTGGAGAAGGGAAATATTTTACACCAGCTCAAACTAGCCCACAGATAATTTTTAGAGTTCATTTTTATACGTTCTTATTTTTACTACTAATCAGACATTCAAAATGTCCACACAACCCCTCACAAATACCTAAACCTGTCCCATTATCTTCATTAATATTTAGATAAACAGGTATCTAAGAAACAAGTGCCACTGAATGTGACAAGAAACATCCTTCTGATGCTTTAGCAAGTGAGAGCTGGTGTCATTTTTACATTTTCAGCAGTAACTAGGTGAGAACTCTTCCACAGACCAAGTACAGCACAGAAAAACAACACTTACTGATAGGTAAAAAAAATCAGACCATAGCTGTAAACTCTTACCAGAATGGCAAGACCCCTCAAAGTGGTGTTCCAAATGAAAAGTCTGATTTGCTCATCAGGGAAACAAATGCTTCTTCTAACATAACCTAACATTTTTAGGGGCTGAATTAAGTTCCTCTCTAACAAACATTGACCAAGTAATATATGGTTAACTAAATGTTGCATGAATTTTTCTCATTATTGACTTTACTTGTAAGCAGAACCACCATGGAGTAACAAATTGTCTGTACTTACAGCATAGTCAGGACCTCCTAGCTCCTTAATTCTGAATTCCCAGTGCCCTTTCTCCCTCAGAAGTTTGTTTATTTCATCATTCAGGTCCCGAATTCTGAATTCGCCTAATCCAGCTGTTCAAGGGGGAAAAAAAGCAGTAAATTAGAAGTAAATTAGTAAATTAGAATCATTCCAGAAGTCATGCAACAGGAACAGAAGAGTTCACATGAAATGTTATCTTTACTGTAACTGCTTAGGAGTGGAGATTCAAAACAAGAGGAAAATCAGAAAGAAACATCTCACCATTCTGAATCTGTGCCACTTTCTTGGAAATCTCCCCAATGATCTGGTTAAAAAAGAATACAGAAGTGAATTCCTCATAAAAAAAACCCCAAAAAAAACCCTGAAAACATTTAGAAAAGGCTAAAAAGAAACCCTACAAAGACTCAACTTCTAAGTTGGAGTTTTGATCCAGAAAATGGACCTGAGCCTGTAATTTCAAATATTGACAAAGATTTTATTCAGACACAAATATACCTCAGAAGCTTAAAACCAGGGAAATGTTTTTACAGCAGTGTATGTGATGAGGGCAAGGGTACATGAGAAGTACAGAGAAAGGCTGAGAGAACTTGGTTTGATTCACCTTGAGAGAAGACAAGTAAGGACTAACCCATTGCTGTCCTCTATTACCTAAGGGAGGGTACAGAGAAGGCAGAGCCACTGTTCAAAAGGTGCATGAGAAGAGGAAAAGTAGCAAGAAAAAAGTTGGAAGTGGGCAAATTCAGATTAAATTAAAAGGGGGAAAAGTCATTAAGGTTATAAAACACTGGAATAAGAACCCCAAAAAGTCATGGAGTCCAAATCCCCCAAGATACTCACAACTCAGTTGGACATGGCCCTAGACAACTTGATGACCTGCTTTGTACACATGGTGAACTGTGTGACAGAATCCTAGAATGGCTTGGATTGGAAAGGACCTTAAAAGTCATCTAATTCCAACCCCCCCTGCCATAAGCAGGGATTCCTCCCACTAGCCCAGGCTGCTCATGGCCCCATCCAACCTAGCACTGAACACTTCCAGGGAAGGGGCATCTGCAAGCTCCCTGGGCAACCTGTTCCAGTGTCTCCCCACCCTCAGTGGAATAGATTTCTTCCTATTCTCCAGTCTAAATCTCCCCTCTTCCAGCTCAAAGCCATTCCCTGTCCCATCACTAAAAGCTCTTGTAAAAATTCCTTCCCCAGAATTCTTGTAGGCCTCCTCCACGTACTGGCAGGCTGCTCTAAGGTCTCCCTGGAGCCTTCTCTTCTCCAGGCTGAACAGCCCCAGCTCTCACAGCCTGTCCCTATATGGTAGATGCTTCAGCTCTCTGATAATCCTCATGGCCTTTGATATCAAGAGGAGACATCTCAGTCTCCCACTGGCAATACCAGACTGCTCTAATGGGAATACAGGGTTCATACCCCACCATGTAACTGGCACATGGGAGGCAGTCACCAACCTCCCCAGACCACCAACAGCACTGAAATATCCATCCCATTACCNCCCCAATGATCTGGTTAAAAAAGAATACAGAAGTGAATTCCTCATAAAAAAAACCCCAAAAAAAACCCTGAAAACATTTAGAAAAGGCTAAAAAGAAACCCTACAAAGACTCAACTTCTAAGTTGGAGTTTTGATCCAGAAAATGGACCTGAGCCTGTAATTTCAAATATTGACAAAGATTTTATTCAGACACAAATATACCTCAGAAGCTTAAAACCAGGGAAATGTTTTTACAGCAGTGTATGTGATGAGGGCAAGGGTACATGAGAAGTACAGAGAAAGGCTGAGAGAACTTGGTTTGATTCACCTTGAGAGAAGACAAGTAAGGACTAACCCATTGCTGTCCTCTATTACCTAAGGGAGGGTACAGAGAAGGCAGAGCCACTGTTCAAAAGGTGCATGAGAAGAGGAAAAGTAGCAAGAAAAAAGTTGGAAGTGGGCAAATTCAGATTAAATTAAAAGGGGGAAAAGTCATTAAGGTTATAAAACACTGGAATAAGAACCCCAAAAAGTCATGGAGTCCAAATCCCCCAAGATACTCACAACTCAGTTGGACATGGCCCTAGACAACTTGATGACCTGCTTTGTACACATGGTGAACTGTGTGACAGAATCCTAGAATGGCTTGGATTGGAAAGGACCTTAAAAGTCATCTAATTCCAACCCCCCCTGCCATAAGCAGGGATTCCTCCCACTAGCCCAGGCTGCTCATGGCCCCATCCAACCTAGCACTGAACACTTCCAGGGAAGGGGCATCTGCAAGCTCCCTGGGCAACCTGTTCCAGTGTCTCCCCACCCTCAGTGGAATAGATTTCTTCCTATTCTCCAGTCTAAATCTCCCCTCTTCCAGCTCAAAGCCATTCCCTGTCCCATCACTAAAAGCTCTTGTAAAAATTCCTTCCCCAGAATTCTTGTAGGCCTCCTCCACGTACTGGCAGGCTGCTCTAAGGTCTCCCTGGAGCCTTCTCTTCTCCAGGCTGAACAGCCCCAGCTCTCACAGCCTGTCCCTATATGGTAGATGCTTCAGCTCTCTGATAATCCTCATGGCCTTTGATATCAAGAGGAGACATCTCAGTCTCCCACTGGCAATACCAGACTGCTCTAATGGGAATACAGGGTTCATACCCCACCATGTAACTGGCACATGGGAGGCAGTCACCAACCTCCCCAGACCACCAACAGCACTGAAATATCCATCCCATTACCTGCCCAAACACGAAGCAGTACAGAGTGATTCCCGTGGCCCACACATCCAAAGCCTTTCCAGAAAAGATTTTCCAGCCTAAATGATCTTTCAGTCTAAATGGCTCTGTGATTTAACTGTCAGCATACTGAAAAACCCCTGTAAGCAGGCTGTCTAAATAGGAGCAGCTGAAGTTCTCCCCAGTGCAGAATCAGACACATTACCTGCCGCCTCCACTTCTCAGCTTTAGGCAGCTCATTGCACTCCGAAGCAAGGAAGGGTCTTCGCTCCTGTTGGACAGAGACCACACCATGAAGTTTTAACATCAAAGTGTTCAACACTCACAGCATTTCACAAAAACTTTCCTACTTCATTAATCCCAACCTATGGTACCAAGCTCACTGATTTTTCCCTAGGTGGAAGACAGCAACAATTTACAGCCTTGCCAAGGTTAACTACCACAGGATATAAAAATCCACCTAAAATCCACTTGATTGCAAATAGAAGCTGTCACTTCTTTGTTCAAAACATCCTAGGCTCCCCTCCAGTACAAATAATGCTCCATTTAGGGCAAATTGCATCATTTTTAATATACAAGCACCTAAAATCCACTCTCTTCCAAGTAGCACTTAAGTTTAGAACTTTCTTTCTCAATTGTTACTACCATGAAAATGTAAATTTCCACACATACCCCTCAGGTGATTTTATTTTGTACTCTTCTAACCACAATCTATCCAGACACATTTTCTCAACCTTCTTTACCTTCTGTTGACTTGCTTACACAAACACCTCACCTTACCTCTAGAACTCTGTGTGCAGTAATTTTCTCCCTTTCCCTACAGTACTTCCACAACTCTTCCAGTTACACACTAAAAATCTTTCCTTACAGAACATACCAGGAACCATCTTATTCATGGAATCTTTCCCACTACATTGTCCCCAAACTGTTAGTTCCCACTTTACTGTTTCATCTTGCTCACACTCATTGTAAAACATCATTTCTTAAGGTACAAACACAGGACACCTCAGCTTCCAGAATTCCTATGTCAGTTACCCCAGATTAAAAATTATAAGTCTGTCCAAAAGAACTTCTTGGTCAAAGTTCCTGATCTGATGGGTGGACCACTTGGTGGAGGAGGAGTTGGCCTGTGATGATCACTCTCCAGGAGTGAGGGTCAATGGCTTGATGTTTAAGGGGAGAGCAGTGGGGAGTGGTGTTCTTCAGGGGATGGTACTGGGACCACTGTTTAACATCTCTCTCAGCAACACAGGCAGTAGGATGGAGGCACCATCAGTGGGTTTGCCAGTGACACCAAGCTGTGCAGTGCAGCTGACATACTGGAGGGAAGGGACCTGGACAGGATGGAGAGGTGAGGCCATGCAATTTCATGAAGCAACAAAGCCAAGTGCAAGGTCCCAAGAACAAGTCCAGTCTGGGTGGAGAATGGACAGAGCAGTGCAGAGAAGCTCACCATAGAACATCTAGTCACTGGAATCATCTCCCAAGGGAAGCAGTGGATTCTTACATGGGACAGTTTTAAGACAGTTTGACAGGCTGCTGGGCCAGCTCATTTGAAATACACTATTACCTAGATGGGTTGCACCAGAGGATCCTAGCAGTCCCTTCCAATCTGGCACTCTGTGATTGTGTGAACATGAAGTTGTGGAGGCTTAAGGCCTGGAAGTGTTCCAAGCCAGGCTGGATGGGGCCTTAGTTAATCTGCTTTACTAGGAGGTATCCTTGCCCATGGCAGGGGGTTGAAAATAGGTGATCTTTAAGGTCCCTTCCAAACCAAACCAAACCACATAAATATTCTTGCAATTTGAGTTATGACTCAGTAAAAAAATATCCAGGAAGAGATAGTTTGGAACCACCTTTAAGGTTCTGTGTGGGTTTGGGGTGCTCTTTCTTTCACTACAGTGATGGGGTTTTATAACTTAGGAAGTTGCCAAGTGCATTTTTAGGTCAATCTCCTACCAACCACCCAAAAAAGCCAAAATTGCCCAACAGTGAAGACAATGATGAACAAATGCACAGCTACCATGTGATGGGCTAACAACATGCCAGTGTTATGTCTCATGCAAGCCTCGAGTTCACAGTGATCCTGAAGGTCTTCTGTTTCATGGTTACTGTTTTGTCACAAAATAACAATAGACAAGACTGAGAAGGATTCTCTACTACTTCTGGGAAGAGCTCCAAACCTCATGATCACTGTCAGCAAAACTGTGTGAGCACCAGTCTGTGTAAGTAGTACCAGAATGAGAATTTCAGCCTCAGAAGTGATTTTCATTTTCTGCCCAGCATGTTGCCTGTTTATAGCTTTATTGTAGCTTAGTTGTTACATTGTCCACCTACATTACAGAAAAAATATTAAGTGGTGTTTAGTTTTCACCTCCTTCTCAGTAGCCAAGCCCACACACCCTGAAACACAGAATCATAGAATGGTTTGGGTTGGAAGTGACCTCGAAGATCAGCTAGTTCCAATGCCTCTGCCATAGGCAGGGACACCTCCCACTAGCCCAGGTTGCTCAAGGCCTCATCCAACTTGACCCTGAACACTTGCAGGGAAGGGCATCCACAATCTCCCATGGCAACCTGTTCCAGTGTCTCCCCATCCTCAAGCCCATTTGCCCTCATCCTGTCACTCAATGCTTTGGTAAAAAGACTCTCTTCAGCTCCCCTGTAGCTCACTTCAGGTACTGGAAGGCTGCTCTAAGTTCTCTCCAGAGCCTTCTCCTCTCCAGGATGAACAGCCCCAATTCTCCCAGCCGCATAAGGGAGGTTCTCCAGCTCTCTAATCATCTTTGTGGCCTCCTCTGGACCCACTCCAACAGCTCCATGTCCTTCTTGTGCTGGGGGGGGGACCAGAATTGGACAAGAAGGACATCAAACATACACATACATAACTAAATAACCATTTAAAAAGATTTTTAAAAACTTCATTTGCTATTTCTGTTTTGTATTCACTGTGAAATTCAATCTCTACTTCAGGTGCTTTCCAGATAACTAATGCCACACTCCTACAGGGGACCTGCACATACAACCTGACAATTGTCACACAGCTCTGAACATGGCTTTCACTTCACTCTTTGGGAGAGCTAACAAAGCTTTAGTATTTTTACATCATACCTTAACTTTTCCCTCCTCAAGCTGAGCTTGTCGAAATCTTGCCAAGGCCGTCCTAAAGGAAAGAAAAGAAGCAGGTTTACTTTTACTAATCCACATTTGGCCAGGAGCAAGTTCTGCTCTGGATGTTGATTACAGACTTAATTGCAGCCTGTAGAAAACAAAGGCTTCAACACATTCACTGACTTCATCTTCCAGACAGTGACATCTCTTCAACACTTGAAAGCCTCAGTGGTTAATTTCTGAGATTAATATAAACCTTGATAAGCACCCAATTAATTTTCCTGCTTATCAAATGCCAGCATGTTAGATTTTAGCAGCAAAGCTCCAGAGGAAAAAAAAGGCTTCAGCAAGAGAGCAGCAGTCAGTGATTTACCAAAATCTTTTTAGCCTTCCACTGAGCAGAGACTCCACATACTACAGATTCTTAATACAGTTTTATATACTAGACATAGAATAGTTGCATTAAACAGCACAGAACAACTGAAAGAGCATTTAAAACCTTTAATATCATGCCTATACCCTACATATATGCCAATTATCTCAGCTCCATCTGCTGTTAAGAGGCATTCCCAGAAAAAAAAAAATAAATTAAAAAATCACTCTATCCAACCCAGTGTCCCAGAGGTAGTGGACAGAATACCCTGCAAAGTATCAGACTGTTGTAGTCTCTTCAGTCTATATCTTAAGTGATGATACAAGCTCAGGAATTGTTTTAGAAAAAAGAACAAACATGACACAAGCATATTGAAGAGCCTCTAGTCTAGTAGTTGTAGATGTAGCCTGCAAAGCTTTTTGAGAAGTACTCAAGAAAGCCAGTACAAAAATAAATCTGTTAAAAAACACTAGTTTATTCCAAGCTGCTCCCAAGAAAGAATCATAGAATGGTTTGGGTTGGAAGGGACCTCCAAAGCTCATCCAGTCCAGCCCCCTCTGAAGTCAGCAGAGGCATCCTCAACCAGATCAGGTTGCCCAGAGCCCTGCTGAAACTCACTCTGAACATCTCCAGAGATGAGGCCTCAACTACCTCCCTGGGAAACATGTTCCAGTGTTCCACCACCCTCACAGTGCAGAACTTGTTCCTAACATCCAGTCTGAATCTGCTCTTCTCTAGTTTGAAGCCAATAGCAGGCTGAACAACCCCAGCTCCCTCAGCCTGTTCTCATACCAAAGGTGCTCCAACCCCCTGATCGTTTACTCAAACCAATTCTGACAGATTCCCACCTAGCCTGGCATCTCTATTCCAAAACTGTGACTTTCTAAAACCATAATGGATCATTAAAATGTATCTGATCACATTCAGCACTTGCTGCAGTTTGTCTCCTGCAGTGGTCTGTGTGGCACCCCCCAGCAGAGCTGAACACCAGGGACGCTGGGGTACACGTCTTGCACTCTTCCTACTTCCCACTACCTCCAGACCAAAGCAACACATGCAGCTAGGCACTGAAATGCGTTACCAAGCTCCGAATGCTTTGAAACCAGGCTGCCCAGCAAGTGCCACTGGGCAAGCACGGCTGCCTGGGTGTGAGGGACAGCACGGGTTATCTCTGGATCCAAACAGAGACAGAGCCCCAGGCAGCAGAACACAAGAGCACCACGGTTCTGCCTCACAGGTGCCCGGGGCTGGCACAGACTGGTCTCTGGAAGCCCCAGCGGGCTGCGTCCCAAGACCACAGCTAGCGGTGCTTGCAGGGAAGCGCCCACCCCAGCCAGACACCCCCAACCATACTTACATGGCCTTTTCCGCGTTTCGAGCCTGGAACAGAGAAAATGGACATGTTATTACTGACAGCATTCGGCAGCACCTCACGGCCCGCCGCTCCCCTCTCAACGCCTGAAAGGAGCGGTCGGACGCTAGCACCAGCCCGGCCGAGGCGGCGGAGGGCCACAGCGGGACAACTCCCCACGGAGCCACATCGCTGGGCAAAAGCACCAGTAGGAGTCCCAGTCTCCCCGCACTTACCATGGTGCCAGCCGGTGCTGCGGACCCTTACGGCCCCTCCGCAAAACAACGCCAGAGCCACCCTACGCGCCAGGCGGCACCGGAAGGAGACTCTGCCTCGGCCCGGAAGCGGACGCGGCCCTTGGTTCCCGCCTGCTCCGCTAAGCATGCGCCGTGCGGCAGACAGGGGGCGCCAGCTCCGTCCCGCTCGGAGGGCTGGGGCGGGAAAGTGCCGCAGAGCCCTTCGTTATTTAATACATCTTCCTGCGAAAAACTTGAACCCTCGGAGCATTTCGCTGGAAAACTCAGTATCTCTACGCAGCGCTCTGTTCTGTTTCAGCTGCCCCTGTACGGGGGCCAGCCATAACGGAAAAGAACTCCAGCGCTCGACTGATGCAGTGGTAGTGCAGCGCTGACGGTTCACTCTGTAGTAACAACTAATACTAAAGGCAGCAAAACCACTTTTGTATTTTCCCACGTGCGTATTTTCGGCATTTATGAATGGAAAAGTGTTTTTCATGCATCCCATTCCAGCCCTGCTGCACAGGATTCGAGCAGGCTGGCACCTAGAGTGCCCTTCCTGCAGACCCACAGAATTGTTTGGGTTGAAAAAAACCTGCAATACCGAGTGGAAATATGCTCTAATTCTACCAAGTTTGGGGCTAAAACATGGCCCTCAGCATATCTCAGTGTTTCTGAAACACTTGCAGGGATGGGGATTCAAGTACCTCCCTGCACAGCACTTTGCAGTGTTAGAGAACCCCTTCCCCTAAGAAGTTTCTTCTAAAGTCCAACCCAGATATCCCCTTGAGGCCATTTCCTCTTGTCCTATCACTTGTTACTAGGAAGACCAACCCCACCTGGCTCCAGCTTTCCTTCAGTGACTTGTAGAGCAATGAGGTCTTCCCCTAGCCTCTCCCACTGTTTGGACTCTTATGCTCTCAGTGGACCAACTGCATTGATCCTTTGCAGCTGGTCAAAAAACCAAACCCGGAAGATTGGGGTTCAGCGAAAAGTTATTCAATTTCTTCCAGTATCTTTAACAGTGTCCCCTTTCAGACAATGCTATCCCTTCAGAAAGCCCTGTCTGTACAAAACAATCCTACACATTTGTCTTCTTCCCTTCCTAAACGAGGAGACACTTTAATTGTGAGTGAAAAAGATGCAACACACAACACTAAAATCTCAGGATTGATTTTTCCACATCCCCAGGATTTCTAAGGATTAGCTTTTCATCCTCAGCTTTGGAACAACAGACACCTAAAATAGCAGCGGCAATATTCTGGACTGTTCTCAGAGAAAGATGGAAAAGACACCTCAGAATAATTTTCTGCTTTTTCAAGTGACACTCTGGTATTCCTCTGTTCTCAAATCCCATTAGGTTTTGTTTAAAAAAAGCTAATTCTCAGAGATCAGACACCCAAAATTATTTGGTGAGACACCAGAACAAGTTGCCCAGATGGGTCATGGATGCCCCCTTTCCTGGAGGTGTCTAAGGCCAGACTGGACAGGGCCTTGAGCAGCTTGGTCTAGTTAGTGGAAGGTGTTCCTGCCCATGGCAAGGTGGTTGAAACTAGATCTTTAAGGTCCCTTCCAACCCAAACCATTCATAGAACATGAATGCAGTGAAGCAGTATGATGAACAACATGACAAAACAGTGAAGCACCATAGTACTCAGCAGCAGGAGATGCAGGGTCTTCATAACCAAGCTTAACTGCCACATTCTACAGGAATGGAAAAGATTAGAAATGTCACCAGTGTGGCAGGTCTTTGATGCAGCAGTGCTTTAGCGACAGGCAAAGTCCCAAAGACTTCCAGGTACAGAATTTCCATCTTCATTACTGTTTAACTAAGATAACTGTATGTAAAGATTCAGTAATGTATAGTGACCTGCCCCAAGGCTGAAGAATGTGCTGGCTGGCTATACTACTCTAAGACAATGCTCATCTCAAGTGTGGATGTCCCCAGGGTTTTGGCAGCCACACATAAGACTCAGAAGCACTCCAACTTTAATAGCTCCAACTGCAGCTGTTGGAAGCCAAGCAACCCAAACATACACACCTCCCATTCAAAAGCCCTACACAACTCAGGCAAGCACTTCTTCCCCACCCCTCAGTTCAACCAGAGCTGAAAGGCTTTGCTATTTAGCAAATAGGTTTGATGAAAAGCTGCCCAAGGGAATCACCACCAGTCAGTCACCATCTCGCTCTAGTTTTATACTCTGTGTAACCTGCCTTCCACATCTTTATGGCATGCTAACCAGGCAAACTAAATCACAGAATGGCTTGGGTTAGAAAGGACCTTAAAGATCATCTGGTTATAGCCCATGTCAGGGGACTTCTTCCCACTAGACCAGGTTGCTCAGGACCCTGGCCACCCTGGCCTTCAACACCTCCAGGTAGAAGGCATTCACAACCTCCCTGGGCAACTTGTTCCAGTGTCTCCTCACCCTCACTGTGAAGAATTTCTTTCTAATCTCATTGCAGTCTCCCCTTTCAGCTCAAAGCTATTGCCCCTCATCCTGTCACTACAAGCTCTTATCAAAGTCCCTCCCCAGCTCTCCTATAGCCCCCTTCAGATATGGAAAAGTCTCCCCAGTGCCCTCCCTTACCTAGGATGCACGACCCCAACTCTCTTCAGTCTCTAGGGGAGGTACTCCAACCCCCTAAGCTTTCTAGTGAGAACTAAAGCATTCCAAGTGCTTAAAATAAAGTGACTTCTGCCAATGGTTCCATTTTCTTCACTGACTGCAGCCCCAGCCTTCATAAAACCTGTTCAGATCAGCTGCTGCTAGCCAGCCAATCCAGGCTCCAGCTATCTCATATCTATGTTTTCACCAGGAATCTTCTCCCTGAACTAAGGGACTCAAGGTTTTCCACAGGCTTGGATCAAACCCTGTCTGAATATGTTGCTTCGTTAACAATTAATTTCATTATATATTAAGGAACTCTAGATTGCATTTGGCAGTGTGCTGCCAGAGCAAACAATCTGATCAAAGTTCACCTGGTATGACATGGCAGCTCTGGCTGTCACAACTCTTTTGGACATGTATTTTAGGTATCAGATTTCCTGGAACATCAGGTAAGGCACCTTCTTTCAGTTTCAAGAACTCCCAGGTAAGATACCTCACTGGGGTCTTCCAGTTCACCAACCAAGAAGCTCTCATGTCACCCAGATGCTATCTGCCTTCTGGAAGCTTACTGCACAATTGCATCATATTTAACAGCCTTGCTTCCAAAATAACTGGAAATGTTAATGGATGCTGACTGGTTAATTTTATATCACAGACCTTGGAGACAAGTAACAGTGCCAAGTCAGTTTCACTGTGGCCTAGCTGTAGATCCAATACTTCTGTAGAGAGATCTATGTACAAGCACCCCAGTTATCAAAGGCAATCTTTTCACCCTTATAGTACAGCCAGCCTACGAAGAACACTTTAGGACTGGAGAGCAAAGGAAGCCTTTGGTGTGTGTGAAGATGCAAACTCAAGTGACTACAGTGCCCCGACCCTGATCATAACTGAAGAAGCCCCAAAATCCGTCAGAGCTCCTGAGGACAGCCAAAGTCCAGCTGAAGCTGTTAAGTGCCATTAACAGCATGCACTTAGTTGTGCCTTAGGGTGAAGCACTGAGCAGACAACTGCCCTTGTTTTTCTTGCTCATGCAGACAATTAAACCTGAGTGCATGCACTCAAGGACAGTCAGCTCCCTTTCTATGTAGCTTTATAACCATTTTAATACAGTTAATCAATGAATTAGACTCTATGGGATGTGCCTGTGACAAGGATGTTTTAAATGGCAGTATAGTCTATTATAGACACCTGTGAAGGCTTAAGCACTGCTAACAGACCATTAAACTGCTCCAGGTCTGGAACTCCCTGTACCTCTACCAAGTTTTGTATATCCAATGACTTCCAAAGAAATGCTTTAACTGCACCAGCACAGATGAAACAAGACCCCTCTGACATCACACGATCCACTCACATAAGCTCATGCAGTTACACACAGCCTGAAGAGCTGCACACATGTAGAGTGTGACGCTACTGGATAGAAACTTCAAAGCACAAAAAAAAAAGTCCAAACTAAACTTTAACACCTCCACATACCCCTTTTTAATATGTTACTTTGCAACGTATACATGAAAACCAAAAATAAACAAAAAGGAACTTTAGCCAAACTCCCCTTCCTCCTCCAGCTTTATTGATAGTTTAAAATTACATTTTTTCTATGTTCTAGGACTTCAATTGCTTTTACCATCTTACTTTAAAAACTGATTACCAAGCAAATGAAAACTCAGTTGTCTAAGTGATATAGTATACAAAAATAACATCTTGATTTCTGTGAAAATGCATTTATTTGCAACTCCTGAATAGCTCCAAATTGTATATGCTATGAGCACTGATGTCTGGGTTTCAGATTGACTTTGAGATAGTTATTCAAAAGTTTCCCATTACGTTCTGTATCTCCAACATGAACATTCATTAACTGAATTACTGTTTGTTTCTGATTTCTCTCTCTCTCTCTCGTGGCCATTAACAGGCATGTGCATCTTGTGTGTTTACTCCCACTCAGCTATATGCTCTAGGTAGGGCCTGATACAGATATTGGTGTTAACAGCTACTGAGGTCAGACAATCCAAGGCCATAGTAATAAAATTAAAAGTTATGAGGAAGTTTAGACACTTCCAGAATTTCTTTCCTCCTTCACAGGATCACTTCCATGTAACCCAGAGAGGTTTTTGCTGGTCTGACTCAACTCTTCCCACTCATCAATCCCTATTCACCAGTGGCACGGAAAGGGGGTTCTTTTAACAAAGCATTATACATAACACCTCTACCAAACTAAACATAAACATTTTTTGTAGTTAAATGCAGAAAGTTGATTTTTCCACCCCTTTCCTCCTTTTACACGGCAAGTAAAGCTCACTGGCCTGGGAGTAGCCTCTATCTGCCAACCTTTGGCCAGTGAAGAGGATTCAGAGAAAAATAATACAACCATCAATCAGAAAAAGGAGGGGCGACAAAGGAAAATAATTAGGCTGTAGCTTCAATTGTGCATTCCCGTGCAAGGTGCCCTGACTCGCCGCAGCGATAGCAGTTGACTTCACTGGTCTTGCTGCAGTTGATGGCTACATGGCCAGTTTCACCACACCTGGAGAAAAGAGAGATAGACAGATGTGGGCCAAAACCATTCACAAACTATTCAGCAATTGAATCCTTTTCTGTTAAACGCTACTTGAATTTCATGCAATACTAGCTCTGCATCCAAGACTTCTGCTTCAGTGTCTCAGAATTCTAGGACCTAAGGCAGGTTTGTCTTCAGAGTCAGGAACCATTTCCTCACTATCAACTCACATTTACCTCCATGTATGCCAAAACCACAGTACATCACACAAGTGGGACTTTTTCCCCTTCTGTGCAGGTTTTGCCTGCTCCAATGCTTCTGTCTGCAGGTTACCATTTTTGTGAGAGTAATTTGTTCAAACTCAAGAGGTACCTCTTCTCCTTCCTTTCACAGGAGGGAGCCTTGGTGGGGGTGAGGAATGTGTTTCTGCTATCTGCCTGCATTCAAAACCCAGACAGGCTTTTGAAGCTGGAATTTCAGTATTATTTGACAGATCTTCCTATAACTGAGACAACTAGTATGTATGTTCCCACTGAGGCTGGCTGTGCCAGTTTCTTTTGTATAGTGCACTTTGTTAGTTCCAGCTTAAGACACAGGGTACTCAGCTCTAGTTGAAGTTTGTGCTGTAAGCAAGTACTTCATGTCACCTTCTGCAAAGGGGCAATAGACCTTTCTCCTGCATAACTCAAGTGATTTAACATCTGCATTGCCCTGGCCTTGTAGATACACAGCATTTTGCTAACGAGTGTTTCAATTTTTTTATTACCACTACACAGCTGTTTAAAGAACCAAGCTAGCTGAAGTTGAAGCTTCACATTCCAATCAAAAGATCCAGAATGGATCTATCACTTCAGGTAGACTTTGCAGTTGCGTCTCAGCAGTTCTTACCTATAGCATTTCACTTTGGTGCAGTCTTTTTGAATGTGTCCAAACTCTCCACAAGAATAGCACTTCTGCTCATCTGCGTGGTCACAGTCCCGAGCCAGGTGGCCGGGTTTGCCACAGTTGTAGCAGCATTGCTCTCTCTCTCTCTTGGGCTCCTTGCAGTCCTTTGCAATGTGGCCACTTCTACCGCAGTTATAGCAGGCTTCCACAATAAGAAAAACATACCAAACAAGACTATAAAACCTTGGTAGAGTGAGGGGTAGTATGCTTCTAGTGAAGGGCACCTACAGCTTGTTTCCAGTCAGTTAGACTAAGGGTACAAGAGCCTTCCCTCCAAGCACAGATCTGTGACCATGTGATTGAAGAGATAGAATATTTAGTGATACTTACCATCCTCCTGAAGATCACAGTCCTTGGCAAGATGGCCAGACTCACCACAGCGGTAGCAGATGTCCGGGAGAGATGACGACATGAACTGGAAGCCTGCTTGAAGTGAGTAAAAGGAGGGAAAAAAAGCTTAAGTAAAAATATACTTGGAAGAGTTAATCAAGCCTGTCTTAGATGCCAGTGGCAAAACTCCTATGCAGAGGTAAGAACCAGCCCATTTATGTCCCAACTTCTTCAGACTACCAGAGCCAGCTTTACACAGTACAGAACAGTCTGCTAGAGATCTTGCTACACAAAACCCCAAACGACACCAATCACCCACCTCTGCCACGGCTTCTCATCCCACGACCACGGCCAATTCCAGTTGGGCACTCCCGAGCCCAGTGGCCAGTACGTCCACACTTGAAGCATTCATTGCTGCTCATGGCTGCAGATTACCTGCCTGAGAAAAAGACATTTTTAGACCACCGTCTCCTCTTCCAACTAAATACTACAATGAAAACAAGAGGTTAGAGGTTACACAGACTCTCAAAAGCAATGCAAACTAAGCAGGACTTCTGGCTAATTCAATACTTACTTGCACAGTATCTGGTCACAACTACTAAAGTCATTCTAGGAAATAGAAGTTTGTCTCTGCTTTGTTGGAGTAACGCAGCTTTTAACAGCCAGTGCATCAGTGTACTATCTAGAATTCTCACTAATTTTGAAGATGGACTTCCAAATCTTACAACATGCTTAGGAGCAGGAAAGAGATACCGCCTCTTAACTGTTGTCTCACCAACCTACTGAGAGCAGAAGTAATGTACTTTCTTCCTTTCAGAGTTAAACTCAAGTGTCAGCTATTCATGTCTACTTTTTTTTCCCTGGTAGTTATGCTTTCTCTTGAAGTGTCTGGCTGGCAGCTACTACAATGACTGACTAATCAAACTTCATCCTGGAAGATAGTTTTAAGAACAGGCAGCATTAAATCTAAAGCCTTCAACAGTGTATTAACTAAACATTCACAAATCTGAAGTTATTTCATGACCTAAACTGCAGTTAAACTTATGAGAAACAAGAATTATAGCTCAGATGCATCTTGAGTTATAGGTTAATGTAAATTTCACTCCCAGGTTTGCATGAAAAGAAATTTAGCTTCCCTAAGACATCTGACGCTTGCCAGATATCTAGGAGGGCTAACTTGGAAAACATCCTTAGAATGTGAGGAAAACATCAGCTAGGCATGCCTGTCCCAGACAGTGTAAACTGCTTCTTTTGCCCTTATTGGGGAGTGGAGGTATGCATTGCATTAAGCAGAAAGTCAGCCCACCACAGCCCCCAGAAACAGTGGTTAAGATGGGATAGGTGAGACTGTCTGCAGTCATACTGCCCTAACTCTAAGCTCTCTAAGTTACACAAGACTTAAGAGAACTAGAAAGAATAAGTTAAACACTGAAATGGGATTTTTTAGAGTCTGCCTCAAGTTTAAAGTATGCTAGTTTAAAACTACACATGCCAAGCTTTGATCAAGTCTCCAAAGTATAAATACTTCACATGCTCTCTGCTAACTCATTCTTTACCCAAAACCAGAATCACGACCCCCATGCATTCAGTCACTTTACCTAACCACCAACCCCTCCCCCACCACACCTCAATAATTCACCTGTAACCCTACAGTTTGTTACAGAATGCTTCCCTCTCCATCATTCCAGATTAACAAGAAGGTTCAGTAGTTGTGTCTTTGGTACAGAAACAGTAAAAACAGCACAAGAACCTGAAGAAGGAACCAGAATTAGTATCCTGACATTAAGCTCTTAGACAGTAGGTATCTAAACATGAATGTTTAGATGTCAAACTAATTTACTGTGGCTTTTAAGCTTCTTAACCCCCTCCTATTACCATCAGCATTAGAAGACACCATTCATCCTCCCAATCACAGTAGAAATCTGGGAACTTAAAGTACAAGACATATAAACTTTAGTAAGCTACTCCTGTAATCGTGCCATCTACTTTCCAGATGGACCAGATGAAGGCATCTGCTCTGAACTTCTGCAGTGAAAGGATGCAGCAAGACCTTAAAATAGATGTTAATAAGAACAAAAAAAAAATCCTGGCTGTCTGAGCATTTCAGAGATATACTTGGATTTTACATACGACCCAGTCTACTCTCTGCTTTTAATGCTACAAGACTTCAAACTGTCTTATTAGGACATCCAAGGGTGAGGAGATGTCTGTCGTGGCAGCAGCTGGCACTGTGTGCCACTGTTTATGCCCGTTTTCATAGCAACCATGTTGACACTGCAGAAGAGGCAAAACACAAGCAAAGCCAATTGCAGGAGCGGGACTCAAGCACAACAGTTAATGATGCTTTTAATTTCACAAGGTAAGAAGATGGAGGTGTCAATTATATTCCAAGATACCTTCTCTATACAACTTGCAACTCTGAAAGCCTTCAATGAAACACTACAGTGCAGAAATGTATCTGTTAAAGAGCAAAACAGCATGCCAGCAGCTGGAAGAGAATTCCAACACATCTTTATAAATAGGAAGAACCACCAAACTTCCATTCCAAACCATGAACTGGAGACTACATCACGGTGGACAAAATTGATTACTGGCAGTTATCCATACAAGGCATTTAACAGAACCAGTTAGGTCACCATATGATAAAAGAAATGCTTACTAGGTGAGCTAGACCTGCTTTAGGTTCAAGTAGAGAAACTTTCATATTAATGTTTTCAGTCCTGGCAGTCAGGCTCACCTTATGTGATGGGCAAAAGCTCACTACTCACTGCCCCAAAGCAATCTGACAGGAAAAGTCTCACAAAGTTACTTCCTTTTCTAACCACTGTTTCAAACAAACACCTTTTTTAACTGCTCCTTCTCCTGGTATATAGCAAATTGTCAGAGTAAGATTACACAAGTGAAACAACGATCTCTGCACTGCTATTCTTTTAAAGACTACTGGAAGGATGCATTTAGAAAAGCTTTATCTTTCAGAGGCCCCACTTTTTCCCCTGAACTCAGAGATATTTAGTTACAGCTGCCCTAGAAGCACGATCACATGCTGTTCCATCTTCAGATACCTTAGGTACATGAAAGTACCAAACAGTTTGGCTAGAATGTCTCTTCACCAGTATTTTAGTATTTATCTTCTGCATTCTTCCAGTAAAGGGTCTGACACCTAGCACAAGTTCATCAGCTAGAGATGGATGCAACTGACTAGTTTGACCTGCCCCACACTCTCAGAATCCTTACACAGGAAAAAATTCCCTACTGCTGTAAACTGTTTTAAGAACTGATACAAGGATTCAGCATTCAGATAATGCCACCTTTAAGGAGCAATATCCAGAAAAGGCTGTTTTGCAAGACAAGTCCTTAAATGGATAGCCTCCAAGCAGTCTCAACACCATTACATTTTCAGTTACTTCAAGAAGTTAAAAAATCCCACTAAATTAATTAGTACTGTAAAAACAACAGAGTTCAAACTCTCCTCTGTTAGCCAATACTCCTCCATTTTGTCATCACAGGCAAGTCTCCAGCAGTTCCTTTTATCTATCAAGGCCACCTTAAGTAAGCCTTCTGCAAAGAGGCCACTTGTTTTAAGTCTTCTTAAAGAGTTTTCACTCAGCCAAATCTATCAGTGTTTTCCACAGCTCAAACGTTTTACACGAAGCAGCTTGTCCCTGCCTCCCCCATATTCACATCCCAGATTTAGTTTTTTACCTTGCCAGGACAGGAAAAGTAATGGAAAACAAACTACAGCTCTGGCCTCATTTAGCATTTCTGAGCCAGGTCAAACTCTGAAAGACATACTAAGCCACTGTCTCAGAGACTAGATTCAAAACTTGAAGAAACAAGGCTAGTTATCCTGTAGAAGGGATATTCTGCAGAGCTCCAAAACTGCAGAGCAAGCTGAAAATCACTCACCTTGCAGCTATTCAGCAAGAAGTTACTACAAATGAATTTTAGACTTTGTTCTGTGTGATGGTCCTATAGCTAAAGATCACAAGCTGAGTGAAAACAGCTCACAGATCCAAGTGGGAGGTGCCACTAGTGGTTTCCCGCCAGGTCTGAAGCTTTTTTTGAGTGCAACTTTAGTCACAGACTTCAAGATAACAAAGTTTCTTTGCAATTCTTTTAGTAGTAGGGGAAACTTAGGTATTAGAAACTTTTAACGTTTATGCTATTTATCGCGACTCTTTACACACAAGTTTTAACAATATCCCAGTCTGTTTTAGTAACCCACCTAGGCCTGATGATGGAAAGAATTATCACTAAGCACCACTGTAACACTCCTTATTTATGACTTTTCATCTAGATGCCCTTCAAGGAAGAAATTTGTTTTAACAAAGAAAAGTATAGCTACCTTGGGCATAATGGAAGCTGAGCTTCAACCTCCAAGACTACTCCCAACTGGCTAGTAACAGTTTTAAAAGGCAACAGTTCAATGGAACAGGGCCAAATATGCTTGTTCTACTTACCAGGTGCTTCTTTTGATCTAAAGATATAACTTGCATTCAGTATTAGCAGGACTTCACTCTTTCAATCAAAGGGCAGACTAGATAAAAACCACTGCTAAAGTCAGCATTCATAAGGACTCTTTGGCAAAAGTTGAGAAATGAGCAGTTTTTTTCCAGCCTGCTGGTGACCAACCTACAATATCACATCTGAATTTGAGAAGCCACCCCAAACATGGCATAATACCTCTGTAACAGGAAGCACAACTCTGCTTCCTGTCTAGAAAGGCAGAAAGAACAGCTAACGAAAGTGCTAGGGTTTTGTTCCAAAAGAGAAGTCAAACTATTAGTCATTTAAATAGAAATGCTACCTGTGAAGAGTTTTCATTTCTCAAGATATAGGTTTTAAGAATTTTTGAACACAGGATCCATAACTGGCAGCAAAGCTGCTAATCTGATCAAATGTCCACATCTGAAACCATGCTCCAGAGTGATCCTTCCATTTCTGGGTTTTGTCACCGGAAAAAGACACAAAATTAAGTATTCCGAGCCCAAGGTAACAGCAGCTCCAGTCTGAAAGGAAGCAGTTTGAGATTCCAAGAAAACCTATGTGGAAAAGTCAAGCCCTATGCTCCAACCAGGTCTACTCAATGCATTCTACAGCCAAGCTGCTCCAAGAATATTGAACATCAAGTAAGACTAAGGAAGTTAAATTCCTACTGAGAGACAAAAAAACAGATCGAAAAGGTATCATGACTTCAAATAGCTAGTAGTTCCTTGATAGCTTTGTTGACACAATCAGGAGAGCAGAAGTTTATGAAAAAGTGACTGTGGCATTTTCTGCCTAGTCATATTAGTTAAAATAAGAAAATATAATTAACCACCGAGAATGTCCACTCTATCTTACTTGCTTTTAGTTACCTGTATGAAGTTTTAAACTTACACTAAACAGCATCACCAAAGTGACTTTTTAACATAAAATCCAGTCCAGATATTAACGAATTCAGTTTAAAAACGGGTAGCCTGCAACTCAAAAGCCAAGTGAACTTCCACAACCTCCTCACTTTGAAAATAAATGCAACATTACTTCTCTAGGTAAGGAAGAAAACATAGGCTAGGCCACCCTAATACCGCATGACAGTGGGATCTTAAGTGCTACAATTAAAATAAACCCCAGTATTAACTTTAATAATTCCTTACAGTTCTTGATACTAAAATGACTAACAGTGGTCATCTGAGAACTAAGTCTGACAGGACCTTAAATAAAAGGCTGCTCCACTAGTCCGTGATCTGTAGATGTCATAGGCTGTTTTTCCTACCCATTTATAGGTCACACTTGGATTTGGAGCAGGCTACCACGATTGTGGTCGGAGACAAATAGTTGCAACACCCCGACCCTGCGCTCTCCGGCAGCGCCTCACACGTGGGGTGCCGCGTGGTGCGCCGCGGCCCAGGCCCAGCCAGCTTCCCCGCTCCGTCACAGGCGGGAGGTTAGCAAAGATTTCAGAAAAGAATTTTAAATGGGAAAAAAACAGAGTAAGAAGGACAAACAGATTTTATTTCGGCCCGCTTCCACCCAGTTCCCGCTCTCACTAAATCTCTTTCTCCCCAACTCGCCGCGGCCACTCACCCCAAAAGAAGTTAAAGTCACACGCCCCAGCCCGCGCATGGGGGCCGGAGCAGGGTGCCTACCCCTCCCCACGCGGCCAGGCCGGCCACGTGAAGCGTTACTCCGACCACCAGGCCGCCCTCTGCCCCAGCGCTGCGGGACTCGTCAGCGGAACACGGCACCGCGACCGCTGCCGGCCAACAGGCCGAGCACCGCCAATGGGCCCTGGGTTCGGAGGGAGACCACTCCTGGGTAGTGGCCAGCCGGACCGAGCGGCCCAGACTAACCCGCTCCGGCCCCAACGCCCTGGTCTCCCTTCCCCCCGAGCAGCGCAGGCTCCCTCCGCGCCTCCCGGAACCCGCCAGAGCCTGACTCACCCACCGCCTCCGCCCGCCCTCGTAAGGCCCGCGGCGCCCCACTCCACTCTCAACGCTCTCCATCCACCTCTTCCTGCCCTTTCCTGAATGCTCGGGCCGGGGAATCGCGTCTGAGCCCCAGCGGGCCAGTCGGCGCCACTTTCCCGCGCACTAGGCCGGAGTACGCCAGCGCCATCAACCCTCCGCGCTCTGCCTCCGCTCCCCACCTTCTGCCCCGGCAGCTCTTCTCACGGCAGAGGTCACTCCAGCAGTTACCTGCGGACTCTCGAACCCCCTGTGGCCGTAGTCCACCCGGATGACTGTAGGCCCCGTTAGCTCCGACTCCGCGCGCCTGCCCCGGCTTCCTTCTGGCTGCGCCACACGCGGTTTGCACACGGCCCAACGCGCTCTCCCCCTCCAGATCACCCAGCCCCTCCCCGCTATTCTGCGCACGGCTCACTGAAGTCCACCTCCCAGCCAATAGGCGCAAACCGCTTTTCTGGGTGGCCAATCAGAGATGCGGACGGTAACACCCAACCAGCGCAGCAGAAAAGTGGGAGCGGCCTCGCCCACCGGGCCTGGCCCGATCGCTGGGCGGGCGGTGCGAAGGGCGGCAGCGGCGGGGACGTGCTCGCCTCGGGGGAGGGGGGTGGGTGGCAGCCGAATAGAGCGGCTGCTGTCGGCCTCTGTGGCACCTCCCTGTCCTTCGCGCTGTGACTCACCATCCAGGCAGCTCTGGCTTCCTCCCCGCGCCGCCCATTCCCCCATGCCGGCCGCTCCGGCGCCCGCCTGACGCCTGAGGCGAGAGGGGACGTGGGGCTGTCCCCGTGATGCGGCCCGACGCGGCGGCAGGGTAGGACTGCTCCGCGAAACGGCGTGTCCGAGCCTCCGGCTCTCCACCTCCCCTTCACTCCCGCTCCGCCAGCCGGGTGGAAATCCCGCGGTAGAGAAGACGGGTGTGAGGGCTGCGCCGCCTTGGGAGAAGCAGTTGAGCCTCACGCAGAATCGAACGGGATGGGCTTACCGGCGGGAGCTGCGCGGGGAGCTGCCTGCCCGCCTCTCCTCCCTGCCTGTCATTACGCCGACTGCTCCCGCGCAGCCTCCTCCATCTTAATGCGAGATGAGCTTAGTGTCCCCCGGCTCTTCCGTCCCGCCTTTGCTTCTCACACCGCAGCGGACACCCGACATGCCCCTGGGCTAGGGTTTGTTTCTCGGTACATGGCGTACCTCCGCAGCGAGACTTTCAGTCGCCCCCTACCTCTGACCACTCTCCTTCGCCCACCGTCGCGGGGGCTTTCTCGGTCGCCTTCCTGCTCGACTCCGCTGCCCAGCCGGGAATACTAAATAAGGGCGCCGGTACCACGCTACGGCCCTCAGCACAGTTCAGCAGTGCTGCGGCGCCTACCGGGACAGCCCTAAGGGGCCCAGACTGGGCGCTGAAGAGAGGAGGGCAGCGGGCACCCTAGCAGGACATAGCGCACTGAGGCCCGCGGCGGCGCCTGGGGAGCGGCCGCCATCTTGGCAGGACGAGTTGGCTCCCGGCCTGCCGGCAGCACCAGGAAATGGTGGACAGGGGAGTTGGTCGCGCAGGGGTTTGGTGCTGGCTGGCAGGAAATAGCCATCGGCTTTTGCCAGACTAACGCTGATGAGGGCACCAGGTAACGAGGCTGCTGCTATTCTCACATGTGACAGCCTAGAGACACAGAAATAAAATGTTTTTTGAGTGAATGAAGCTTACAGTCTGTGTTCTAAACGAATCTCACAAATGCTACTTTGTTTAATGCTCAACTATGTGGATTTTTGTATAATCCTTTTGGGTAGAAACTTTATAAATGGGTTAGCAACTAAGTATTGCAGCAAGCTCACCTCCATGCACTGCACCTGCATTAGCCACCACTGCTCCATTGCAGCCGCAGAATGATAAGGGTTAGAAGTGACCTCTGGAGATGGAGTTCAGCCCCCTCGCCAGAGCTGTTACACCTACAGCAGGTTGCACAGAATGGTGTCCTGCTCATTTTGTTGCTGTTGTTTTGTTTAAAATCCTAGCATTTCAACTTTATGTTGAAATGCCTTTCCCTTCCTTCTCATCACTTACAAAAGCAAGAAAGTCCCACCAGGCCCTGGGACTTGGAAGTAAAATGTCGTAGAGTGGTTTGGGTTGGAAGAGACCTTTAAAGGTCATCTAGTTCCAAACCCCCTTCCCTCGGGCAGGGACACCTTCTACTAACCAGGTCTATGTGGTGTTGATAGTGGAGACACTTTGGGTTGACCTTTCCTCAAGATGTAAATCAAATATTATAGCACTACAGTTAGGTTTCTTTTATTAGACTATGAGTAACATCTTCTGTCTTTGTTGTTAAGTGCAGTTCACTTAAGACAGACTTTACTTGGTTTTATTTGGATTTTGTGTACTGTAGCTGCATGTGTTGTGTGGTTTATACTATGCAGTATATTCTGCAGAGCTAAACCAGACTGGATTGTATCAACATGGAGTTTTGAAAAGGGGACAACCCTTGCAGGCCTATCTATGTTACACTCTAATGACTTACTAAAACATCTGCCAGCTCTCATTCTTGTGCCTGTTTTACAGTGATGTCAAATCACCAGCATTGCCAACAAGCTTTGGACAAATATTTCTTCCTGTTAAGTACTTTGCTTTGTCTCCTTGTTGTAACTCAGCCTAATTTTCATAGCTTTAGATTGCCTTGGATACTTTGCAATCCTGTCCACAGGTAGTCATACTTCTAGTTTTAATTACTGTTCTTTTCAGGTGATAAGGGGAAGAAAGTGGACAGAGCTTCTAAATCATAAGTGTACCCAATCAAACAGTAGATCCATACCACTAAGAAAATGCACACGCCTTCTTTTTAAAAATTCAGATATTTAACAAAAACCAAACCAAACCTCACAGAATCATAGAATGGTTTGGGTTGAAAGGGACCTCCTTGAATACCTCCAGGGATGAGGCCTCCATTACCTGCCTGGGCAACCTGTTCCAGTGTTCCGCTACCCTCATGGTAAAGAACTTCCTCCTAGCATCTAATCTAAGTCTACTCTAATTTCAAGCCATTGCCCCTTGTCCTGTCACTGCAGACCTTTGTAAACAGTCCCTCTGCAGCCTTCTTGTAGCCCACTTCAGGTAGTCAAAGGCTGCTATTAGGTCTCCCTCAGAGCGTTTTCCAGGCTGAGCACCCCCAGCTCCCTTATCCTGTTCTCTTAGCAGGGGTGCTCCAGCCCCCTGATCATTTTCATGACCCTCCTCTGAACCCAGTCTATCAGGTCCATGTCCTTGCTGTGTTGAGGGCTCCAAAGCTGGATGCAGCTTGCCTTCTGTATGAGTTTTTGTAACAGGACTCAGGAATTTCAGACTGACAAAACAATTGTAATACAACTTCTCTAACTTTTTGATTGTGTTTTGCTGGTTATAATTCTGATGCTGCCTATTAGGCTAGGAAACTCCAAGCTTAGTTTTGGTGGCAGTCTGTGGACTTACTAAAAGTTTTTGTGCCTGACACAGCCAGTAAATTCCCCTGAACAAATCAAAACTGTTTAGTTTGTTTGGAGGAACTTCAAATCATATCCTAGAATCCCCCTTAATTGAAATGGAAATAGGGTGCAACTGTGAGTGAAAACACTTTCCTGCTGGTGACAAATCAATTAATCATCTTCTCTAAGTGTACTGCCTCAAATGCAGTTCCAGGGTTCTTATAATAAGGGATATTTTTAGCTATGTTTCATTATAAAGGGTGAAAATTTCCCCCAGCAGATAAGAAAAGATTCTTCTAACAGCATTTGGTTTGTGTACTTGCCTCAAGAATTAGTTTGGCTCGTGTCTTTATTAAAGCTGGCAATTCTTGTTTTGCAGGTTTCTCTTTGGTATTTAGGCAAAGGATAGTCTTGCAGTTCAAGAGCAAACGTGAGAGGCATGGCATCTGTTCCTGGCTCACTTAGTACTTCCTACAGAAACTAAACAGAAAACAAGGTAGAAGTACAAAGCCTTTACATTTCTTATGTACAAAAGACAATTTTATGTCAGTTCCAGACTTTATTGGGTTAGGTCTGCCCTCGAAATCCCAAACTTGCAGAACAGCTTATGAATAACAGTGCTCAGTGATAGCTGAAGGTAGTGAGTTGTTTCAGCAATGTATCTTTCCTAATGCAGACAGTTGTTAGAAGTGTTTGATGAAGAGACAAATGGTGTTAAAAGGAAGTGAAACAACAAGTCACATTTTGCAGCCAATATTCTTGCATTGTTTCCCTCTGACATGTAGGCAGAAAACTGTTGCAGTTGCTGGTCAATTGTCATTTCTTCTCAAGCTACATATTTGTATTGTTAAAGTAGATCTGTGCTTCATTCTGCATGTGGGATTTTTCAAAACCAAGGAGACCTAAAATAATTGCAATGGATCATAAGTATTCATAAGAGAAACTGCTTTTGGAATATGGTCCAGTTGGAAGCAGTCTGTCAGCAGCAGTTTCAGTGCAAGTGGTAGCTGCCGCTTGTTCCTTGCCCCATCCCCAACCATTCATTTCCCTTGGCAGGAGGACACAGCAGAGCAGGATCACACACCCAGTGTTGCACAGTTGTGCCCCTGAATACTTTGGCCCAGGCCCTGCAGTAAATGTAATCCGAGATAACAAAGTGGGAAAGTATTTGTTTTCAAAGACTGACAGGTGACATTGTCCCTCTGAGATCCATCGGTTCCTTGTGACCTTCTGCATTACAACTTTGCGTACGAGAAGCGTGTTTTACCCGGTGCAAGCCCAGTGGGTCAGCAAGGTCCACCAAGGTGACTTCAGCAGAAGGAGAATTGTCTGTTGTTGAAAGAAACAGAGGGAATTTTTAGTCAGCTCTATGTATTAATTTCTTTTTCAAAGTTGTGATCAACTGTTTCGAAAAAAAGAGGCTGCATAAAGCACCCACTGAAATGATTTGGTTTATTGGGAAAGGAAAGAGTGACTCTGGTTAATACTCATCCACATAAGTGATAGTTCAGGGAGCTTCAGTGGTGGTCTTGAGACACTTTTGAAGTATAGAAGGCATAATGGGTTGGATGGCACAACGGATAGCAGGAAATGTATTCCTGCTTCTTTTATGAAATATTCATATTCAAGCTTCATGGCTGAGTTATTTCATAGGCTCATGTCTCCATTTTGTTGGGGACAGTGTGTCTATTCTGTATTAGCTAGATACATTCTTCTAGGGTAAAGTTATTCTGATTAAAGAGAAGCAATCACACAGACTGATTCCAGATGCTTCATCCATTTTGGTTTATTATAATTAGCTGATGAAATTTCAGATAATTACTTAATGTATATAATAATGCAAGAATGACTAGTTAGCTCATGACTGTTGCATAGATACATTTAGAGTCAAGCAAAACAACTTTGCTAACTACCAAGTTCAGCTACACAGTCATTTCTCTTAAATAGGTCAGGAAAACTGCTCCATGTTCTCTCTATATTTTTAAGACAAATAAAAATATATGGAGTGGTGAATGTATTATTTTTCAGGGACCAATGACAACCGAAGGCCAAAGAGCCAGGAACCAAACATGACACCAAGGTAGCAGGGCCCAGCCCTGCAGAACCCAGGCAGGGCAAGCCCAGGGATGGCATCTGGGGTCAACCAGGAGTCTAAGTCATCAGACAAGCTTCTAATGAGGAAGCAGGACTGAGGTGGTGCCAGGAAGTCAATTTGCAGATCAGGGTCAGGTCCAGTGACAGTAAACAAAGAGAGCATTTTAGTGAGTGCCAGGCAAATCCATGGTGGTGAGGCAGGGCTGAGACCAAGCCAGAAAGGCCAGGCTCAGATCAAGAAGGTCCAAGGCCAAGCAAAGACACATTTGTATCACAGCTGAACCTAGAGCTTGAGATCATCATCCCACAGCATAGCTTAGGCAGGAGCTGAAGGCCGGGGATGAGATGAGCCTGTGGGCAGGGATGTGGGTGGAAGTACCAGGAAAAGCTGGTTGAAGCAATTGAAGTACATTCATGGTCCTTAAATGTGCTTAGTGACTCTGCTGTGTGTTGAAGATTTAATTTGTTTTCAGTGAGTTACTGCATTGATTTTTCACTGATGGTGCAAATGACTTCATTATCCAGACAGGTTTTTTAAGTGTGCAATGAAGTTTATAAATTGCATGAAATTGGTTATTCAGGATGTCCTGTGGAATAAAAAGTTAGAGCTGACATGGTGTGAAGAAGAGCAGAAGTCTTTAGGATTCTGTCAAGGCAAATGCTTGAGGCAGCATGTTGGGGGTCTTATGAAAAATAGAAGCAGAATCTGGAGTCACTGTGAGGTTATATCCACCATAACCACAATGGCCTGTCTATCAGATACAGGTAGAGGGAGAAAACACCTCAATATCCTCTAAAACATGTTCTTTGACATGGAAAAAAACCCCACCCAAACTCTTTTCTGTTCTTTTACATTTAAAGCAACCTGTAGAATAACACACTGTCTCCCAACTGCTCAGTATAGTGTAGCATTTTGTATTATTGCTATATTCAAGCCAGCATTTCCTTTTACCACACCAGCAGTTGGACCATGAAGCCAATTGTTAAATCTGTTAAGGTTGATTTAAAAATTACAATAATATTTGATGGTTGTTAAAACACTTGCAGGAACTATTTTGTGCACAATGGAGCGGTCCACTCTGAAAGATGTCTGTAAGACCACACACAGAAGATTGAATAACCTCTCTAACCTGAAATATGAAGTGGCTTAGGCACTATACCATGATAATAATAGTAGATGTTTATGTGTGCACACTCTTGATGGAAGTCTGGTATCTCTCTAAAATGAGATAGTCAGCTAAATGGTCAGGTTTTGTAGTGCTCCAGCTTCTATTTTTGTGCAGTGCCCTAAGGTTAAGGCATTACAATGTAAAACAGAGGTCAGGAGGTGCCTTGATTATACCCAGGAATGCACTGAAGCACACTAACAGTGTATTATCAGCTGTCTGACCCTCAGGCATCTGCTGCAGTCAATCTGCAGCCCTGGGGGTTGGCTTGCTTGCTTGCTTTCAAATGCTTGATTTACCCAAGTCATGCCAAAAGGTAAGTTTTCCTGACTATGAACCAGTGACAGAAGATGTCTATGTAGTGTTTTATTACAAATACAATAAAAAATATGAATTATTCATGTAACATGATCAGTGCCCCAAGACAAGAAGGCCATGGAACTGTTGGAGTGAGTCCAGAGGAGGTGATGATCAGAGGGCTGGAGCATTCGCAGACAGGCTGGAAGAGTTGGGGCTGTTCAGCCTGGAGAATGGGGCTACAAGAAAGCTGGGGAGGGACTTTTGACAAAGACTTGTAGTGATAGGATGAGGGGGAATGGCTTTGAGCTGGAAGAGGAGAGAATGAGACTGAAGGTTAAGAAGAAATTCTTTACGGTGAGGGTGGGGAGACACTGACACAGGTTGCCCAGGGAGGTTGTGGATGCCCTCTTCCTGAAGGTGTTCAAGGCCAGGTTGGATGAGGCCTTGAGCTACTTGGGCCAGTGGAGGTGCCTGTGGTGTCAGGGTTGGAATTGGATGATGTTTAAGGTCCCTTCCAACGCAAACCATTCTGTGATTCTAAGACTATATGAGTTGGAGTCTTCCATGATGGACAGATCAATTGAATGCTTGTGCAATTCTGTTTACTTCATCAGGGTGCTTCCTGATCTGTGACTCCAGATTAGGATCAGATTGGATCATCCAGATTAGATGAGATCCAATAGATAAAACTTGCCTTTGCTGGGCAATCATACTAAGCTGTGTAGAAAGGATTGTGAAGCCTACACTTGAGATTCGTAATCAGCTCGCCTTGTATCAACACAGGTTTGCTGTCAGGCAGCCGTAACTGGACTTTTAGCTTGTTTGGAGGGCATCCCCACGTGGCTATTCCAGTTAGCTCTGGGGAACAAAATGATTTTTAGGAAAAAAAAATAGTATGTCAGAAGTCCAGAGATAGCCAGCTGATAGAACAGCTTTTTAAAGCTTACACGAGACAACTGTAAGCAGAGAAAATAGACTGTTCTAACTCAAATTGACTGCAAGACAGCTAGAGCCTGGAAAAGAATTGCAAAAGTAAAATGTCTTTGTCCTTTCACTCTGCCACCTCTCCCCACTGTCAGGTTCCCAGCCTCCTCTGTATGCAGCAATACTCATCTTGGATCCAACAATGAAATGGTCTCTCTATCTGTACTTGACTAGACTCCAGATGATTTCAGTAAGAGGAGGCTGACTAAGGACTTGGCTGTAGGAGGATCAGAGGCTTGGCAGTGTTTATTTATTAAATATATCCCATTTGGTGTCCTGTTTGCAGCCTGCCAAAGCAAAAGGGGATTAAAACTTCCCCCTGCTTTCATCTAATTACTGAAATAACAAGTACAACTTTTTTTTTTTTTTTTTTTTTTTTTCCCTTCCACATGATTAGTGGAATAATCTGTCAAGCAGGGAATGGAGTTGTTTCACCTTATCCCAACCTTTGCCAAGAAAGATTTAGCAGCATGATAATTTAATGGAAAATTTTAGAGCTACATTCCTTTCAGCCATAAATCCTATGTGGAAAGATAGACATCTAATGGGAACAAAAAATTGTGTTAATGTTACAGAGATTTATCTGCTGTGGTGGTGTTGGTTTTTTTTTCCTAGTGTGGTGTTTTACCTGAAGTATGGCAGAGCATATATGAGCTAAGTGAAGTTATCTCACCTCCTCTTGAATTGTGGATTAACAATGACAGCATCCTTTCAGCTTCATCAAATATGAAGTAGAAGTACAAACATGATTAGCACAGGTTCTCTTTTAATGTCCAAAAGATAACTTAAAAAGATGTTCACTTAAAGCTGTGCAAAGCCATGTTAGGAAACATGCCTGTCAGGAAGGAGCAGTGTATGTAACTCACAGCCAAGGCAGGAACTAACAATGTAAACATTATCAACAGCAAAGAGATAACTGAATCCCTTGGTGCTTTCAACCAGCTAACAAATGAAAACAATCAGGTTCTACCAACAGGGATGACAAACAGTTCTGTAGTTCCTAGAATATTATTATCTGCTAAAAATAGGGATGTCTTACTTCAATTACATAAGAAACTACAAGCTGAGAATGAGTGGAAGCTCGTGAAAATGTGTCTAGCTTAAAGGTAGTAAAAAGGAAACATTTCAGAATGAAAGTTATCATAGTGTCATGTGTCATAGAATCATAGAATGGTAAGGGTTGGAAGGGAACTCCAGAGATCATTGAGTCCAACCCCCCTGCCAAAACAGGATCATCTAGGACAGGTCACATGGCAATGCATCCAGATAGTTTTGAAAGTCTCCAGAGGAAGAGACTTCACAACCTCTCTGGGCAGCCTGCTCCAGGGCTCAGTCACCTTCACACTGAGTTTCTCCTCATGTTGAGGTGGAACTTCCTGGGATCCAGTTTGTATCCATTGCCCCTTGTCCTGTTACAGAACACCACTGAGAAGAGCCTGTCCTTGACACCCACCCTTCAGATACTTGTAAACATTAATAAGATCCCCTCTCAGCCTTCTCTTCTCCAGACTCAGCAGCCTCAGGACTCTCACCTTTCTTCATCACACAGATGTTCCTGTCCTTTCATCATCCTTGTAGCTCTGTATGTTAGATAATTCTGCAAGGCTGGGTTCATAGAGTTGCTTTAAGTATGTCATAAAGTTGAAGTTAGAGCAGTAACATAGGTGAAGCAATGTTAAAGGCTAAAAAAACCCCAGATACTGCAGGGGTCACGAAGCAGTGCAAACGTCTTTGGAATTGTAAAGCTGAAGATTTGCAGGTAAAGATTCTTACAAGTTGTCTTGACTTCCACTCTTTTAATCTCAATTCCACACAGATTAGAAAACAGTGGACATGCCACTTTGAGACATGGTTTAATGGCCATGATAGTGTTGGGCTGATGGCCGGACTCATTCTTTGAAGGCTTTTCCAGATGAAACAATTCTATGATTCTGTAAGGAATGAAAGTGAAGAGTCACTCTCCAGCCTACTGCTCAAGGAAAGCTCATTGATAGCAAGGGAAGGGAGTGCCCAGTGAAAAGGGATACCCATCTGGAAGACAGCAACAAGAAGTCTGCCTCAGGTGGGGATTAAACATTAGATGACTTTTTAATGCAAAACAGTGATTTTTTGGGAAGATCTTAGTCTAATGGAGGAGTCAGGAGTCTTTCAGAACACATGGAAATGCTATTTGAATTTCTTACCCTACTATGTGAGCAAGGAGTTTTTAAGGCATTTCTTTCCCCAATGGTTTCACAACTATTAGCTTAACTTCACAAAATCTTGGGAATGGAGAAAGATAAGCAAGGTCACTGCCAGAGCAGAAAACAGAATCTGCTTACAAGCTCTGTTAACGAGGTTTGGGCAGTATTTTCTAGTTCCCTTAAGAAGAGTTTTAAAGAACAATGTAGGAGTACATGTCTGTAGAGATTGTCCGCGAAATTTCTTTTTCAGTGTCAAGTACAGATGGATGGAATAAAGTGTTCGTTGATATTTTTGTGCCAGTTCTTTTTAAGATCTTTATCAATTATCTAGATGAGAGAATCAGATGTACCCTCATTAAGTTTGTAGATGACACTCAGTTGGGCAGGAGTGTTGATCTGCTTGAGGGTAGGAGGCTCTACGGAGGGATCTGGACAGGCTGGATTGATGGGCCAAGGCCAGTGGGATGAGGTTCAACAAGGCCAAGTGTCAGGTCCTGCACTTGGGTCACAACAGCCCCATGACCACTCCAGGCTTGAGACAGAGTGGCTGGAAAGTTGTCTGGCAGAAAAGAGCTTGGGGATGTTGGTTGATAGGTAGCTGAAGATGAGCCAGTGTGTGCCCAGGTGGCCAAGAAGGCCACCAGCATCCTGACCTGGATCAGCAGTAGTGTGGCCAGCAAGAGTAAGGAGGTGTTTGTCACCCTGTACTTAACAATGGTGAGACCACATCTTGAACACTGGGTTCGCTTTTGGGGCCCTCACTTCAAGAAGGACACTGAGGTGCTGGATGAGGTCCAGAGAGGGGCAATGAAGATAGCAAAGGATCTGGAGAGCAGGTCTGGTGAGGGACAGCTGAGGGAGCTGGGATTGTTCAGCCTGGAGAGAAGGACTTTGAGGGAAGGCTTCATTACTCTCTACAACTCCCTAAGAGGAATTGGAATGAGGTGGTTGTTTGGCTCTTCTCCCACTTAGCAAGTGACAGGATGAGAGGAAATGGCTTTGAGTTGCACCAGAAGAGATTTAGGTTGAATATTAGGAACAATTTCTTGACTGAAAAGGTTGTCAAGCCTTGGAACAGACTGCCCAGGGCAGTGGTTCAATCACCATCCCTGGAGGTATTTAAAAGCTGTGGTGCTGAGGGAGGTGGTTTAGCACCAGACTTGGTAGTGTTGGGATAATGGTTGGATTTGATGATCTTAAAGGACTTCTCCAGCCCAAATGATTCCATGCTTCTATAATTTGTACTCCTGAAGGGGATTCCAAATCAGCTACCTGCATGATTTAAGCATCACTCGTCTGTGCGGTAAATGAGATGACGTTGTGCATATGGATTTCGAAACTGCTGATACTTGGATTTCAAAACATCACTATAATGCCAAGCTGAACATACATATGATGACTGGTTTGTATTTTATATAAATGCTGTAAAAGCAGACACCTAAGAAAAGGATGCAGGAAGGATATTTGTTTACAGCATCCAATAAAACAAGAGTTAAAGGCCTCTCTTCACTCCAAGGAATGGTTTGGTTTTCCTCCCTGGTGTCCTACTTGATGATATCACATTGTAATAATTAACTTAGCCTCAGCTGATGAGTAGTAGCACCTGCTTTAGTAGGCACCCTTCATACTAATGTCTTCTTGAAAAAAAGCAACAACTTCCTTTAAGATTCAGGCAACTGAAAGTCTAGGCATAATGATACCATAAACATGCACCTCCAAGGTTGGTGGCAGTAATAAATCGAGTCACCTAGAAAGGTGTTTTATCCACTTGAGCCTGAAAATGGCACAGTACTGGTTTTTAGCAAAGGACAGGAAAAAATAGGTTGGATGTGAAATTAAGGGGGGAATCAGGTACCCTTGAAAACTGAAGAATAAATAAAATCAATAATTTCTGCATTTGAAGAAAGGAGACCTTATTTTTCAGGAATTGTCACATTTTATTTCTTCAGAGGATACCAGGATGAAACACATTATCTGCTAGTCATGGTTGCTGCCCTGGAAGCAGCTTTCAGTCAGCTTTGGAGCAGCAAAAGTGATAAAAGTGATAGCAAATGGAAAGCACATCAAGAAGGTGTTTTCCTAGTTTGAGGTGGGAATGACCCTGGGTGTTGCCTGCTCCTTGCATTGTTACAAACCTTCTTAGGGTGACTAATGTCAACACTTGAAACATTCAGAAACAAATAGGTTCATTAATCAACCTGAGGAACAGGTTTGTGGGCATGAAACTCCTGCCAGTCTACATGAGTAATGAAAAGCTCCATGCAATTGGCTTGGAGACCTGAAATGCAGGACCTTCACTGTGCTGCTGACAGTACCTTACTTCTTGTACATCTGCAAGCTGGGTTGCAGATGGGCGTGATGACCAAATTGACCATGACTGATAGCTAGGCTGTTTCTCCATGGGGCTGAGAGTCTGTGCTCCCTAAAGGCAATCATTCCAGCAAGTCTGGACAGGCTGTCAATTGAAAGGAAGAACAGGGAGGAGTGTTAATCAAACAGCTCACTGTTCCTCATCTGCTGGACACAGAAATCTCTTCCCTTTGTATGTGTACGAATGGCCTGAAATTGTACTGGGGAGGTTTAGGTTGGACATCAGGAACAATTTCTTTCCTGCAAGAGTGGTCAGGGATTGGAACAGGCTGCACAGGGAGGTGGTGGAGTCACTATCCCTGAAGCTGTTCAAGAAATGTGTGGAGATGGCACTTTGGGACATGGTTTAATGGCCATGGTGGTGTTGGGTTGGCAGTTGGGCACAATGATCATAAAGGGCGTTTCCAACTGAAACAATTCTGTGATTCCATAATTCTGTGAAGGCCTGAGTGGCCATTTAGTGCAATGAAACCTCCCTCTCCTAAGCCAGGAAGGTGCCTTTTGGCCAGTTAACCAGTGCTGGCAAATAGAATGGTTAATTCTTCAGGCTCACATAACTGGACACTGAAACTGGTGGAAACAGTAACTGCAGGATGTTGATGATTCGTGGGAATTTCTGGACAAAATTAATCCAGAAAATACATTGCAAGGATTGCAGAGCAGGCACTCCAAAGCTGGACCGTTTAAGTGTTCAGGTTGCTTTTACAACCTTCCTTTAGGAACCTGTGGACAGAATGACAGTAGCCTTTAGTAAAATAATTCAATCCTGTTTTCTCCCAGCCTTCTTTGAATGACTGGACCTGGCATGATAATGGAGTATTTACCTTGTTGCAAGAGCTGGAAGATGCACAAGGAAACAGGAGGCTACAGGAAAGGGAAAAGACAATTTTTGTGGCTCGTAGAATGGTTTAGATTAGAAGAGACCTTAAAGATCACTCAGTTCCAGCACCCTTGCTGCCATGAGCAGGGACACCTCCCACTAAATCAGGTTGTTCAAAGCCTCATCCAAGGAGAGGGCTTCCACCACCTCCCTGTTTCCTGTAAATAATTCCTTCCTAATATCCAGTCTAAATCTCCCCTTCTCAAGTTTCAGTCTATTCCCTCTTGTCTTATCACTACAAGCCCTTGTCAAAAGTCCCTTTCTTGCATTCTTGTAGACCTCCTTCTGGTACTGGAAAGCTGCTCTAAGGTCTCCCAGAAGCCTTCTCCAGGCTGCATAGCCCAAACTCTCCCAGCCTGTTCCCACAGCAGAGGTGCTCCAGCCCTCTGATCATCTTTGTGGCCATCTGAGATGGCCAGAGAACTGCGGGGGATTGCAGCTGTGACTGAGCTGTGTCCAGTCGAGCTGTGAAGCAGTCGTAAAGCAGTCATGCTTCCCTTCATTGTGTCAACCACACCACACAGCATTGCCCCAGTTAATTGCACTCTATCCCTGTTTGTGTCACAGATCACCTGTGTGACACCAAGTGTATATGCTTCATTTTCAAAGATTTTCTATTTGAGACACTCAGAGGTGAGGACNTCACAGATCACCTGTGTGACACCAGGCAGGTCACATAAACTTGCCACAGGTGGTGACTAAGTGTATATGCTTCATTTTAAAGATTTTCTGTTTGAGACACTCAGAGGTGAGGAGTGACCACAGTTGTAGGCAAGTCCTAGCCCTAAGGCATGGGAGCAGAGGAGTTGTCAGAAAAGCAGTCATAGGAACTGTTTCTAAACTAGGGATCATCCTTGGAAATTGTTGAATCAGGTTTATTAAGTTGTCCTATTGTAAACCGTGTGTCTAACCAGGTGGGGGAACACATTAATCTTGAAAAACGTGAAAATGATGAAAATTTGGTAGTCACAAGCAACCCACTCCAGGGTCTTCCAGAAGAAAACACCGAGATAACACCTGGTACTCTCTCCCTCTTTGGATTACCTGTAGATAGATAGAGGAGTCAGCGGGGGAGAGAAGTCAAAGTGAGGAAAACAGGGACATTTCAGTCTTTCCAGTGTAAAAAGTGCACCATTGATACAGCCCAGGCTAACCGACAAGGGTTTAAAGAGGTTACTAGGCTGCTCCCACCTGCCTCTGCGCTAATCATTCCTTTCAAACACAGGGCGCTCAAGTACACCTCCTGCTGATACAGAGCCTGAAAATATTTAGGTGCACTGCCTCCATCTAAAGGCAGTGCTAAGCTATCTGCCTCACATACTTCCCTGTCCTACCGTTATACCTAACTCTACTAACTCTTTAATGTTAAAGAGACCTTCCTGACATGTACCCTGCCCCACGGCTTAAGGAGGCGCTGCTCAAAGCCACCAGCACATGCTCAGCTCTGAGCTTCTGACTTCATCTGCTCCAGTCACCCTTTCTGAGCCTTGGGTGTGCTGCTGACCTCAGCAAGATCATGGCACCTCGTTATTGCCCTGATGTACTTGATATTATTCTCACTCCTCCCCATCTCCACCTCCCTCAAAAATTCTAGGTCTTAGTACAGTCCTAGCTGACATCAGCAGCTGCTTTCAGTTGCCTGACTAAGCTGATACAGCTGAGGAAACTCACCTGAGGCTGTGTCATAGGGATCACTGTTTAGAGAGTCATGATTCCACTGTCATCTTCTAACTTTCCACTGTTGTCTGTGGATCTTATGTGGAGATCACAGGTGTTGATGACAGCACACAAGACTCGTAAGTTTTCCATTGATTCCCTTTTTTTTTTTTTTAAGAAAATAACTTGGCAGAAAAAATACTCCCAAGAAAATTACTCCCCAAAATTACTTCCTAACAGCCTTTTAGTACCTGAAGGGGCCTACAAAAAAGCTGGAGAAGGACTTTTTGCAAGGGCTTGGAGTGATAGGAGAGGGAATGGCTTTGAGCTGGAAGAGGAGAGTTTTAAATTGGAGATTAGGAAGAAATTCTTTGCAGTGAGGGTGGTGAGACACTGGAACAGGTTGCCCAGGGAGGCTGTGGATGCCCCCTCCCTGGAGGTGTTCCAGGTCAGGTTGGAGGAGGCCTTGAGCAGGCTGCTCTGGTGGAAGATGTCCCTGCCCATGATGGGGTGTTGGAACTGGATGATATTTAAGGTCCCTTCCAACACCAACCATTCTATAACTATATGATTCTATGGTTGTAATGACTTGAGATCCTCCACAAAAATGACTCCAAGTATGCTAGAGTGCTCGGAGGCTCACCAAAAGTAACTCAAGTAGAAGATGTTCTGTCTGTTTATTGCAATACGACTGGAAACACAGACTCCTTGGCAATACTAAATCAAGTCTGAAACAATCATTTGTTTTTTCTGTGAGTTTTTTTGTGTGACACTTCTCTTTTTTGGGCCTTACACTGAAACTTAAGCTTATGGAAAAAGGGGGAGTGAGAACAGTGAGAAGTGGCTGAGCAGAGCCAGGGGAATCCCTCAGTACAAACCAGCCTACCTCCCTTCATGTCTCTGAGAACAAGCTCACTGTTGATATGTCACACCATATCAACAGTGCCAGAGGAGAGAATACTGAGAGAAGGACTGTCTCTAGCTGGGCACTGGCTACCCTGTCTAGAGTAAGTTTAAACAAACAAACTAAAGTCACATCCAGTTAAAGAAGTAATTCTAAAGTGATCTCCTAAAATGCAGTCCAGCTTATTTTTATTACTGTGTCCTAAAAAGCTACTGGTTGAAGCAGGACAGCATTTTGCACTAGCACTTGGGAGTGTGCCTGGACCAGGGAAGTGATTCTATATTTGAGTAATGACAAGGCAGAAGCCACATGGTACGTGATGTGACAGTGGTCTGTGCAGGATGAAATTCAGCCGGTCCAAGGGCCTTTTCACCCTCTTCAAACCATGTAGAACAAGATGTGTGAATTCCAACAGATCTCATTTCAAGTTTACTCCATATTTATACTTCTGGTGCTCATCTGTTGCACTAAGAAAAGATCAGCTGAAAAAAAAAAGGTGCTCCCTGTTAATAGTGGCTAAAAGGCTCATTCAACTCAACAAGTAAAGCGAGCAAAATGCTCCCTGGCAGGCACAACAGCTGTATGCCTGACCTTTTCCCATTCTCTTTTTTCTCCCTTCACACTCAGGACCAGGCTCAATGCATTCTTGGGAGGTGTGTGTTTGGAAAGAGAGGGCTATTTTTATTCACCCTGTAGTTTCTCAGCATAGTGGGTCTTTAGGAATATTTCTTTTCATGTGAATCCCTTTAAAGGTTTGACAGAGCATAGTCTGTTCTAGGGCGTCAGGAAATTTGAGTTCATGTTTTGAAGTTTCGTCGTGACTTGGAATATGATGTGCAGAAGGCAGATAGCACTGCTGATGAAGAAAACAAATGCAGACTATGTGGCCCTGCAAAAGCTATTACCAGAACATCTTACATTTTCCATGCACCCAAATTAAACCTTTTATACAAGCAAAGTAATCCAAAACCATCTGGCACCAGAATTTGGGATTTCATAACGCTTTAATGCAAACCATGTGAGCAGGATGTCCAAAATATCTGTGTCAGGGGGTTGAATTAATACATGTGAAAAAAGAACACTTTGCAATAGTTTGGTCTTCTGGTTTTCATTATGTCCAGCCAGTGCCTACCTTTTAGCACTGCTGTTGAACCACACAGAATCACAGAATGGCAGGCGTTGGAAGTGACCTCTGCAGATCGAGTTCGATCCCCCTGCCAAGGCAGGTTCACCTAAAGAATGTCACACAGGAATACATCCAGGCAGGTTTGGAATGTCTTCAGAGATGGAGACTCCACTACCTCTCTGGGCAGCCTGTTCCAGTGCTCTTGTCAGAGAGAAGTAACCAAGATCAGAGAGGAGGAGCCCAGACTGTGAAGCCAGATGTACGACTCCAGCATAAATCTAATAAGCCACAGTATTTTTTTCCATCTTTTTACTGAGTGACAGAATTTGTTACTATAGGTCATCAAAGCCCAATTTGGCCTTCAGTATGGAAGAGATGCTTCATCCTGTGCCTAGCTGTTCTCTTGAAGTGCTTTCCCACCCTACATTTCAATGTAATAAGCAATGGGAATAACTGTGAGAAAGGGAACTCAAGATCACTTTGACTCCAGTGTCCCTGTCACTTCTTCTCAGGGCTGAAACCTACAATGGGTCACCACTGGGTGATCAGGCAAATACTGGCTCTGCCCAGTGGAAGCCCAGTGTTCTCAGACACTTGAGCAGATTGCAGCCAAACTTCCATAGTTAACAGGCATAAACTGTCTCTCCTGACCGCACTCTCCAGAATGTGCTACAAACCCCCCTGCCAGTCCTTGGGAGAGTCTCAGCCATGTATGTGCCTCATGTGAATTCTTCACTCTTCTCTATGCATTTTTTTTTTAAGGCATTGCCAGACCTCACCTACACTGTTTGCACTGGACCTCACGGCCCTGAGGACACTAACAGCCCTTGCTGGCCTTGACCAGCCTTGCTTGGTGCTTCCGTCCACAGTCCCTGCATAGTCTCAGGAGCCTCACTAAAGTACAGCCCTGGATTTTCAGTCCTGGCCCAAGCTATGCTGCAGGAGTACTGTGTGGTCACTGCTGTACCTGGCCATGGGATTCATTGGTCCTGACCTCTGGGTTGACCTCTGAGCTTGACATTGGATCTGTCTTTACTATGGATCTGCCCAGCAATCACTGGACTATGCTCTCAGGAGACCTGATCCTGGTTCTTACTTGTGGACTTACTTGTTGGCCCTGTATCATTGCTGTCAATCTGTAGGATGATCTGGACTTATGGTTGAACCTAGGTGCTCTCTTTGGGTCTGGACTTTGGATATGCTACTGCACTCACCCTCTAGCATCTTGCTGGCTCTTGCTACTTACTCCCTGGCAATGGGACAAAGTCGTTTACAGATCCCCCAAAGTTCAGAAAACCCAAAATTTGGTGGCAACATAACTGAAAATTGACTTGGAAGAAATCTCAAGTAATAATGATTCCAGCAGCCTCACTGCACTCACACACACTTCATCCTGCATTGCATTAACCTGTGCAATGCCCAGCTTGACCAGGGCACTGAATCCTGCTGACTGCTGGGGCTGCAGGGGAATGACTCTGCCCTGCTCCACTCTGACCCTTGCAGCACACTGCTTAAGCTGAGCTGGTGAAACTGCTAAAGAGACTTTACTTCAGGTATTTTATTCCCTTATCATAAAGCTTTGAGTACCAAACCAGCTGCCAGTGAACTGTCAGTTGCCAGGCCATGGCTAAGGACAGCTTTATCCATTTTAGGGCTTTGATGTGCCTTCCCCACCACTGTCAATCTTCCTGGCAGCCACAAGAGGGGAGACGTGACATGCTGAACGCCAGAGCTTCCAGATCAGCAAAGAAACTTCCAGTTTACAGCACGGTTACTCTACTTTACACTAAGATTCTGTTTTAAATCAGTTTAGGCAAAATTGGTGCAAGGAGTTGGCTGACATTTGTAGTCGAGTCTAAGAATAATTTCTTTCGGGTTGCCATAAACAGATTGCAAATGGACATGGACTAAAGGAAGAGTCTTTATAGAAGTATTTATACCAGTTTGACTGGGCTGGTGGAAACCTCCAGAGAAGATTAACCAGTGAGACTTTAGTGTTTGGATAAACATGAAGCCCAAAATACACTAATTTAGCTTAGAATAGGAGTGAAAAAGTCTGGTTTATCTTCAGAAGTAAACTGTGTGTTGTATTCATTGTCAGCTCCACTGAAAGGCCCTCCTGGAGACTCTTCATCTGTGGTTGATTACTTTCAGTTTGAATATTTTTGCATTATTTTTTTGTTGTTGATTCTGCTCCATACAAACAATCTCTTTGCACTGCAGTGTTGTGAATGCAGTGACACAACCAAAGGAAGGAGGAGAGAAAATGAGAGGAGACAGGAGAAAGAAAAAGGAGAGAAGGAAAAGGAAAGAAAGGAGAAAAGATCATAGAATTAGTAAGATTGGAAGAGAGCTTTAAGATCATGCCCACTAGACCATGTCCTGAAGTGTCACATATAGTCATTTTTTCCACACCTCCAGGGATGGTGACCTCACCTCCTTGGGCAGCCTGTTCCAACGCCCCAGTAAAGCAATTCTTCCTAATACCCAATCTAAACAATTCAAAGATGTTCTAGCACTTGGCAAGTTGAGAACTTTGCATTTAAAATGCAATTTTAAGCCAACTTTCTGGTAGTTCTCTAGAAAAAAATTGGCTCAGAATTTCTTTTAATGACACTGCTGAGGTGCTGCTGGTTTGTTTATTTGCTGGGATAGAGGGAAACGAATGTTTGGAGTGATTCGGTTTTGAAAGGTCTGGACCTGTAGAATACCTTCTGACTACTTTTTTCATCACTGGCTTCTCTCATTTAAGGTTGCCTCCATCCTCCCTCTCACAGGCTTCCTCCTAGGCTTTGTAATCTACATTGCCCCAAGGAAATGCAGCTGTCATGACGGTTCACAGATCAAAATGCTGCCTTTAATGTAGCTATGGCTTGATCCATTAACTACTTTGAAGATTATGACCAAAGCCTTAAACTGGCATCTGAAATATGAAACTTCAGCATGAGTTAATGAGGCCCAGGAAAGCTGCACAGGAGGCAGCTATTGTATCCAGCACGGTGTGATTATAGAGACAAATGCAGTTTGCGCTGCAGCAGGAGTAAGAGGCAAGGCAAAGAAAAGCTTGAGACAGTCTGAAGCAAGATTAAAGATGAGTAAGTTTAAAAATAAGAAGGGAAGTTTTGGCTATGGTGTTAGACAGACGAAGAAGCTGGCCAAGTCTGGAGGCAAGAGTGATGTGACCTTGATCAGATCCACAAGAACCTGGGCAGCAGCACTGGTCAGAGAGTCATAGAATTGTTTTAGGTGGAAAAAGACCTCCAAGATCATTGAGTCCAGTCATCAACCTAAGACCACCATGGCCATTAAACCAAAGTGCCATATCCACGCATTTCCTGAACACCTCCAGGGATGGGGACTCCACCCCCTCCCTGGGCAGCCTGTTCCAATGCCTGACCACTCTTGCAGGGAAGAAATTTTTCCTAATACTCAACCTAGACCTCCCCTGGCACAATTTCAGGGCAGCACCTGATACTAGGGAGAAGAGACCAATCCTCCCCTCACTACAACCTCTTTTCAGGTAGTTTTAGGAGAGTGAGTAGGTCTCACCTCAGCCTCCTCCACACTAAACACTGCCAGTTCCCTCATCTGATCCTCACCAGCCCTGTTCTCCAGACAGCTTCGTTGCTCTTCTTTGGACCTGCTCCAGCACCTCAATGTTCTTCTTGGAGTGGGGGCCCCAAAACTGAACCCAGTATTAGATGTGCAGCCTCACCAGAGCCAGTGTTTAGGAGTTGCCCTGAGCAATTCATACCACAGAGAGAGGTTATCGTGGAAGCAGAAGGATGGGCAGTGGTGCTCCCACAAGGGGAGACTAATGATCTAAGTGGTGATAATTAGAATCATACACCATAGGTCATGTCAGCTGACAGTAGATGAAGGATGTATGCTCGAAGCCCAGAAGGTGAGCCACATCTTGAGCTGCATCCAACAGCATGGCCAGCAGATCAAGGGAGTGGATTCTGCTCCTCTGCTCCATGCAGTTCTGGGGCCAGCTCTGGAGTCCTCAGCATATCAGGGCCAGAGTAGCCACAGCAATGAAGCCTGGAAGCCCTCTGCTCTGATGTCAGGCTGAGAGAGTTGAGGTTGTTCAGTCTGGAGAAGAGAAGGCTTCCAGGAGATCTTCTTGTACTTTTGGTACTGAAAGAGGCTGGTCAGAGTACCTGGGACACACTTTCTAACAGGGCCTGTTTTGACAGGACAAGGGCTGATGATTTAAACTAAAAGATGGAGATTCAGACTGGTGAGAAGGAAGAAATGTTTTACACTGAAGGTGGCGAGACACTGGCTTGGGTTTCCCAGAGAGGTGGTAGATGCCCATCCCTGGAACCATTCCAGGTCATGCTGCTTCCTCTAGCTGCAGATGTCCCTGCTGAATGCAGGGGAATTGGACTAAAGGACCCTTTAAAGGTCCCTTCCCACCTAAACTCGTCTTGTAATTCTATGAAAATAATCTAGGCAGCACATGTTCCTATCTGTAAGTATCTTTGGAGTAGGAAATAACTTCAGTACAAAAGTTTATACCTACCTGTTTACCAGCACAGCAGTAGAGCATTGAACGTGGGTCTATAGCTTTACTGGGTCTGAGCTGAAGGAGAAAATGAGCAAGAAGGACTCATCCACAGTGTCAATTAAACAGGATACATTTCAACATCAGTATAAAAAGAAATGCTAAGATTAAGGATTGACCAAAAATAGCCCAATGAGTTTCCACTAAACCAACATTTTCTGTTGGAAAACTGTCCTAGATGGAAAAGTTTCGGGAAGGTTGAATTGTTAGACTGAAAGTGCTGCTTATCACTTCTCCATTCTAGAGATACCACATGCTCATGATTGCTGCTGTTTCCACTTCATTACCATTCCAGATATGATTCTGCTCCCTGACTCACTGGAGCAGAGCAGATGCCATAAACCTGACAAAGCGTAGAGATGTCAGTATTGGAATGATTCCATTCAGCATATAGAATCATGGAATGGGTTGGGTTGGAAGGGACCTTAAAGATCAGCTAGTTCCAACCCCCCTGCCATGGGGAGGGACACCTCCCACTGGACCAGCTTGCTCAAGGCCTCATCCAACCTGGCCTTGAACACCTCCAGGGAAGGAGCATGCACAACATCCCTGGGCAACCTGTGCCAGTGTCTCACCACCCACATTGTAAAGAATTTTTTCCTAATCTGCTCTCTTCCAGCTCAAAGCCAATGCCCCTTGTCTTATTACTACAAGATTTTTCCTCCCCAGCTTTCTTGTAGCCCCCTTCAGGTACTGGAAGGCTGCTCTAAGGTCTCCCCAGAGACTTCTCTTCTCCAGGCTGAACAGCCCCAACTCTCAGCCTGTCCCCATATGGGAGGTGCTCCAGCCTTCTGATCACCTCCATGGCCTCCTTTGGGCCCTCTCTGATAGTTGAATGCCTTTCTTGTGCTGGGGCCAGCAGAACTGGAGGCAGTGCAGCAGGTGTGGTCTCACTAGAGCAGAGCAGAGGGGCAGAATCCCCTCCCTGTCCTGCTGCTCTCCCTGCTTTGGATGCAGCCAGCACACAGCTGCCTTCCGAGCTGCCAGTGACCACTGCTGGCTCATGGGAAGTTTTTGTCAACCAACACCCTGACCCAGGTGCAGGACTTTGCACTTGGCCATGCTGAACTTCATGAGGTTGGCATGGGCCCACCTTTCAAGCCTGTCCAAGTCCCTTCACTCCAGTGTGTCAACCACACCACACAGCTTGGTAGAGCCTCTCATTACAGAATCATTAAAATTTAGTTTTCAAATACTTGTGCAATTCGCAGTAAAGTACAGCCTGGTCAGACTCTGTTTTCACTGTCTTCTGTTTTACACATCACCAGATGAATGAACAGATTTTCATACTGATATTAGAAAGAACAGTCTAAAAAGCAAAAGAATCCTAGCATGGTTTGGATTGGAAGGGCCCTTAAAGATCATGTAGCTCCAATTCCCTGCCAATGGCAGGGACACCTTCCACTAAATCTGGTTGCTCAAGGCCTCATCCAGCCTGGCTTTGAGCAGTTCAAGGCTTGGAGCATCCACAATTTCTCTGGGCCTCACCATCACTCAGATGAATGAGTCAGACTTTATATTTTCAGCTCCATGATGGTCATGCACAAACAAATCTTTCATCAGCTGACAAACCGAAAATGGTGACAGTCTTGCTTGTGCAACTACTCCTAGGTTTTTCTTCAGGCTTCCCCCTCAAGTCAGGCAGGATTCCAAAAGAGCATGAACTTGAGATGGCAGGTCATCACTCAACTGATAATCAGCAATGGTTTTGTGACAGGAGGAGGACTGGCCCTGAAGCTCAGGGAATTTGTTTCTAGTTCCATGCCCTGATCTGGACAACACTTAGAGGTGAACTCAGTAACTCAGTTACTGTGAATGAAACAACTCCAGCAGAGTTAGTTCCCGGCAGGTCATTAGTTTGCAGAGCGATTACATCATGCCCAGGCACACTTTACCCTTCTGTGAGGGGACAGTTCACAGATGACTTACAAGAAGTGAAGGTCTAGTTTAGAATTAGATGTTAACTGCTTACTGGAAGTACTTTTGTTTTGACCAAGTACTTCTTTGGTCTGGTTGTCTGGCAGCCAGTTGCCCTGCCAGCCTTCACTACCTGCAGCTGAGAAGCAAAATGTGAAGTGCAGCTCCATGTGGCTGCTTGATGCTGGCTGAAGTGTGCAGGTAAAAATCTTTGTGCTTGTTTCCCAAACTTTATCAGCTAATACACATACTTTGGATTATGGAGTCTACAGCATAATAAGCACAACTATGACAGTGCCTTTGAACAGCATCTCTGTCCCTCAAACCAGCTCAGCCAGTTGTACCATGGCAGTGTCTCATGCAAGATGCAGTCACACAGGCTCCAAAAATATCTTCAAAAAGAGAGTTTCTCTCTCTGCATGTGCAGCTGTGCTTGCTGATGAGTTGCAGTGCTTCCAATCTGCACAAGCCCAGATAGACTCTGTGGTTTATGGTCTGCAAGCACTTCGCTGCAGGAGCTTCCACATGTTCTTTATATCCTTCTAGCTGGATTTTTTTTTAGTCTAGAGCCATGCTAGCTTCAGCACTCCCATACCACCAGTGAATGCAGCATTAATCTGCTTTATTTTTAGTGTTCAGAGAAAGATGTAAGTGTTAATGAACCTTTGTAATATGGGATTTGAACAAAGAAATCAGATATTCAACCCCTTAAGCTCTTTCCTCCATCCAACAGTGTCACAACCACAATTAATTTACATACAGCTATCTGAAGAGATACTTGTCACTGCTTGTGGCTAGCTGCACAAGAGGTTTTCAGATGCCCCCCACACTCCTACACCTCAGTAGGTATTTGTCTCTAGCTACCTATAGAGATTTTGCAGGAGAACTTGCTTCAGGGCAGCAGGGAAAATACTATACTACTCTTTCCAGGCCAGTCTGTAATCTAAAAGCGAGCCAGAAATGTTGGAATGTCAGTGTTTTGTTTAGGAGCTCCTGACAACCAAAATGACGTTGTTGCCCTGTGGCATCAAACCAAACTCTTGCTATTCAGACTGTTCAGTGTAAAGATAGAACCACAGAAACACAGAATGTGTTGAGTTGAAAGGGACCCTTGAAGGTCATCTTGTCCAACCTCCTCCGTACTCAGCAGGGGTACTTCCAACTAGATCAGGTTGCTCAGGGCCCCATCAAGTCTGACCTTGAATGTCTCCAGAGATGGGGCCTCCACCACATCTCTGCCAACCTGTTTCAGTATTTCACTATCCTCATTGAGAAGAACTGTCTGCTGATGTCCAACCTAAATCTGCCCTGCTCTAGGTTCAAACCATTGCTCCTTGTCCTGTTGCTACAGGCTCTTCTAAACAGTCCCTCCCTGTGAGAAACTGCCACTTGCTTTGAGTAATGAGGAGAGAGGGCAGGATTTATCCTTGCTGGTCCTCTTGCCAAGCTCAAGTCTGAAACTCTGCCACTGAAAAAAACTAAGTCCATGCAGAATGCATGTTCAAGTCAAACAGTGGATATGGTCTCCAGAATGATACAGTATGTGCTCAGGAGAGCATGTGTACCCCATCTGTTGGCTTACCAGCCTCTGCTGCACCCCAGATTGCTTGTGCTGGGCTGGGCCCATCAGCTCACACCATTGCTACAGCAGACTGCCTCATGGGATCAAAGGGTCAGGGCTGGCTGTGCAGTGCAGCTCTCCCCATACAAGCTGTGGACACTTCAGCTAATATTTTCAAATTGCTGCTGGTACATGTAGGGAAGGAAATACAGGAACCATGAGAGTGGGGTGCAGCGTCCCAGACTGACAGAAATTAAAGCCTTGTTCAGACCTCCCAAGGGAGACAAACATCAAGAGTCTGTTCACCAGGGAGTCAGGGAAATGTCTATAAAAATAGTCTTGGAAGAAATGTGAGTGTGCTGGGTGGTATTGACGTATAAGCACAGTGTCTTGGATCTTCTGTTGGAAAAGAAAATAGAAACACTTGTGTTTTAGCTTTATTATAGCTTTGCAATTAGCAGAAGGCAATCTGTTATTAGCTGCACAGCCTCATTAAAGTCCTCTGCAGATGTATGTTCCTCCTCCATCATACAGATGTGTGTTCCTCTGCCTCAGCAGGGGCTTTGAAAAATCCCCAGTCTATCCATAGTGGATCCTTGTGAATGGAAGGTCTTTCTCTGTTACTATTTGGACGTGGACAGGCTTGAAAGGTGGGCCCAAGCCAACCTCATGAAATTCAGCAAGGCCAAATACAAGGTCCTACACCTGGACTAGGGCAATCCCAAGCACAGATACAGGCTGGTCAGAGAATGTCTTGAGGAGAAGGACTTGGGGGTGTCAGCTGATGAAAATCTCAACAAAAGCCAGCAGTGGTCACTGGCAGCCCAGCAGGCAGCTGTGTGCTGGCTGCATCCAAAGCAGGGAATGCAGCAGGACAGGGAGGGGATTCTGCCCTTCTGCTCTGCTCTAGCAAGACCACATCTGCTGCACTGCCTCCAGTTCTGCTGGCCCCAGCACAAGAAAGGCATTAAACTACTAGAGTGGGCCCAGAGGAGGCCATGAAGATGATCAGAAGGCTGGAGCAGTTCCCATATGGGGACAGGCTGAGAGTTGGGGCTGTTCAGCCTGGAGAAGAGAAGTCTCTGGGGAGACTTTAGAGCAGCCTTCCAGTACCTGAAGGGGGCTACAAGAAAGCTGAGAAGGGACTTTTAAGAAAGGCTTCTAGTGATATGATGAGGGGCAATGGATTTGAGCTGGAAGAGGGCAGATTTAGATCTGAGATTGGGATGAAATTCTTTACATTGCCTCTTGTTCTGTCAGTGGTTACCACTGAAGAGTCTGACCCCAGCCTCTTGTCCACTGCCCTTTACCTCTTTCTGAGCATTGATGAGATCAGCTCTGGAGCTGCTCTTCTCCAGGCTCAACAGCCCCAGGGCTCTCAGCCTTTCTTCCTCCCAGAGCTGTTCCTTAGCATCTTTGCTGCCTCCACTGGATTCTCTCCAGTCAGTGGAGTTTAACTGTGTTGGAATGATGATCTGCATATTTGTATCTCAGACTATGCCCTTGAAGGTTCTTCAGCATCTCCCTCTGCACAGGATCTCCTGTCTCCTGGGAATGAGTTCAGAGGCAGCTGACACAATGCAGGGGCTGGAAACTTCCTCAGTTTCGGACCCTGTCTGCCTCTGTCCTAGGTCACTTCTCAGCCAGCTGCAGAACTCCCACTGGCCAGGGGAGGAAAGAAGCTGAAAGGCTGTTAATAAATGAAAAATATTAGAGTATGTAACTCTTGCTGTTGGGACAAACTGCACATAAATAGCTCAAATAAATATTTTTTTTCCCACTTTCTAGTTAACTTCAGCAAACACAGACAGTGTTGGTAGTCAGTATAACACCTTTGCTTTTTTTGTTTCTAGCTTTAATAAACACATTCCTCTTGGGTCAAAGCTCTCCATGCTTAGTTCTAGATCAAAGGCCACCTTTCATTTTTGAAAGACCAAGGGAAATGAATTTTCAGCTGTGAATTACTCCAGAGTGGGAGTAGGAAGCATAAAGAGTTTAATGTTGTGATAAAAAATATTGCCCTCTGGTTGATAAAAAATTCTCATTGACTTCAGACATCTTTTCAGAAGCCTGTTGAACTGAGGAAAATCAGCTCCCAAGTGACTCTGCCTTCACCTTGACTGGGTAAGGTTGCTTTGGGAGACCTTTTCTTCAGAGATTCTCATTGCTTTTTTGGGTTGGGTGCCAACATGCCACAAAAAGCTGAGGACCAGATTTCAGTCAGCACTCCTGCCCTAAGCATGTCTGCACAGAAGAGAATCTGGAGATACAAAGCAAACAGCTGCTTCCTCAAGATGGTGCAAAAGTTCTCCCATCTGAGTGTCTCTGCAGTTACATGAAGAAGGTATGGGAAAAATAGGAATGTCCCCTAAACCAAACAAGACTGAGCATTCAAAAAATGGGGAAGGTTCTAAAGGGCAAATTGCTCTCCTGCTAACTTGGCTCTGGCTCTGTTCCCTTTGCACACAGATAAACCTCAGCAGTTACTGTTATTTGCTCTTTGCATATACCTTAAAGTACACAAGATCTGAACTGTGGAAGATTCAGAGATGCAGGAACACCTTGAAGTTACAGAGTTTTCTGGTTTAACACTGAACTGAAGTTAAAATTTCAGTTCTGGCTTGGTAGTTGCTCTCAGTACTTCACAGTGATGAATTGTTCAGTGTCTCTTCTGGCTACTTGGCTGAAGACACAGAACTCCTACAGATGGCAGGAGATGCTGGGCCTGAGTCAGCAGCATGCCTTTGGCCTTGTTACACAGGCTGGCTGCAGAGCAGAAAAATATGCAAAGTGGGTAGAATCAGGGAATCGTTTTGCTTGGAGAAGAACTTTAAGATCATCAAGTCCAACCATTAACCCAGCACTGCCAGCTTACCACTAAACCATGGCCCTCAGCACCCTATCTACACAGCTTTGAAACCCTTCCAGGAATGGGGATTCCATCACTTCCCTGAGCAGCCTGTTTGAGGGCTTGATAACCCTTTTGGGGAAGAAATTGTTCCTCGTGTCCAACCTATAACTCTCCTGAGGCAACTTGAGGCTGTTTCCTCTTGTCCTTGTTATTTGAGACAAGAGACCAGCACTCACCTGTCTCCAACCTCCTTTCAGGGGCTTACAGAGATTGAGGTCTCCCCTCAGCCTCCTGTTCTTCAAACTAAGATCAGTGTCTTTCACCATATATGCAAGAGCCCAGTTATCTCCGGGCTAGGTGGAATTTAGACTCAGTCTGAAATAGCCAGGACCACTTAGTCAGTATGAGGAGTCATGGCTAATGACTCTGCAGAGGAGCCTCCTGTACCCGCCTGAGAAGGACAGGCTGCATCCTTAGTGCTGCAGGTAGCTGTGCCTTTAAAGGCGCTGACATTCACTTCACCTCCCTGGAATGCAGTGTCAGATAACCAGAGCTCTGCTGAACAATAGCTAGAGAGCTGACAGCCTTCCAGAGCAGCCAGCAAGGTTTGCATTGGGCACTTTCCTTAAGGTCTTGTGAAAAGGAACACCCCGAGCTGAGCAAAAGCAAGCAAAAATCACTGCCCTCGGTCATGAGGACAGCAAACTGGAGGAGAGGCAGGCTCCGTTCCAGTGCAGTTCTGATCTTCAAAGGGACTCTAAAAGTTACATTAGGGAGCACTGCTTCAATCTGTCCTTTGTTCATTTTATAAACACGTTTTTCCTTGAACTGCCGATCTGCCTGTTCCCCGGAGAGGCTGAAGTCAAGCAGGGTTCCTCCTGATTCACGCTTCATAAACAGCCCCTGAGGATGTTTAAGTGACACTCATTTAACCCTCCCTATGACAGAAACTCTTAGCTCTTCCTAGAAAGTGACTTGCAAGGCTGAGCGGCCAGGCAGCTGTTCCCGAGGTACTTTTCATCTATCCGAAGAATTTACAGTTTGGGTTGACTTAGCTGAAAGCCTGCAGAGAGAGTCCAAGTGCCCCAGTTAGACCAGAAGATGTATTTTGCAGTTACCATCACTGCTGGAAATACTAAACTGGCACTAGAATAAAACAATCTAAACATGAAAAATGATCACAGGGTTTTCATCTCACAAGTTGTTGTTGTTGTGGTTTGTTTTTTTTCCCTCTGTTCTTCTTCTAGCTTAGAAAAGCTCACTCTAATTTCTTCCACTGTTTTCCAAGGTCTTCAACTTTTGGTATGGTAAATAGCAAGGAATGACCAAATGAAATTCAGGCCCTTGTTTATCTGAACTCAAAAGCTCCAAAAAAAAAAAAGTTCCTTTTCTCACCCAGATGCTCCTCTTGCAGTGGCTGCATAACCAACCCAGGCCACAATTTCCATCTCTGAAAGGCTTCACTTCCCACCTCCTGGTGTCTTTAAAGAAAGTGCTGGGTAAGACACAGAACCTTGTTAGAGTCATGATGAAAAATAAAAGGTCTATGGCTTT
>WBNM01028881.1:5321-16285 GCA_013399055.1 Ramphastos sulfuratus | reverse complement strand
AAAGAACTTCCTCCTAACATCCAGTCTAAATCTCCCCTCTGCCAGTTTAAACCCATTGCCCCTCATCCTGTCAGTACAAGACCTTGTCAATAGTCCCTCCCCAGCCTCCCTGTAGGCCCCCTTCAGATACTGGAAGGCCACTCCGAGCTCTCCTGGAAGCCTTCTCTTCTCCAGGCTGCAGAGCCTCAACTCTCTCAGCCTGTCCTCATAGCAGAGCTGCTGCAGCCCTCTGAGCATCTTTGTGGCTCTCCTCTGGACCCACTCCAACACTTCCATGTCCTTCCTGTGCTGGGGGCTCCAGAGCTGTACACAGTACTCCAGAACACACATCTGTGTGTGTTAATTGTAAATAAGTTTGGGGAAATTTTCTTTATATATATTTAATAACATATTTAATAATTTTATACCGGCCTCATTACAATTCACTTCTAACCCAGATTCAAACCCCTTCTTAACACAACTAATAACATGTATATTGAAGAGGCCTTCTAAGTGCATGTATTCACTTTGGGCAAAGCTGTATCTCATAGCTTGACAGGCCAGAACTAAATGAGACAACTCCATGGCAAAATTAAACAAGGAAGAAAGATGTAAGAATTACTTCATCTCAAAACTCGAGGTACAGAAGCCTTCAGGGTTACTGAAGTACCAAAGGTGCTGTTGGGGTCTTGCTCCCTCACTCCTGTTTGAAGATGTTGTACATGTTGGGGCTCCTGTGGATTACAGCCCCAAGGATCAACTTGTTCTTCACAGTCCTGCTATTCTTCACTTTTAGGTCAGAAAATGATTTATAGCAATTAGTCACATCAACAGGCAGTTACAGGGAGTAAACAGAGCTACAGAAATGAGTCCCTCAGTCTTTCATGAACAACTTTATGTGTATTGAGGATTACATCTCATCTAGGAACCTGGTAGCTTAGAGATGGATTTGTTGGCCCTGGAGTCAGCAAATTTAGGTATTGATTCAAGCTTCACAGCTGTCCAAAAGTTTAACAACAGTAATCCTCTCTATCTCCTGTGAGCTACTCTGTGAGCATCACCTAGCCATTAGTCCACTCCTCACTGACAGTCTTTCCCATAGGTGGATTTGTGTAGCAGCTCAGTCTTGCCTAGTTAAATACATATCTCTCTATATCTACATCTGTATGGGGGCCACGAGGATGATCAGAGAGCTGGAGTACCTCTCCTATGAGGAGAGACTGAGAGAGTTGGGGCTGTTCAGTCTAGAGTGGAGAAGGCTCCAAGGTGACCTTATTGTAGCCTTTCAGTATCGAAGGGGGGCTACAAGAAAGCTGGGGAGGGACTGTTTAGGCTGTCAGATAGTGACAGGATTGGGGAGAATGGAACAAAGCTGGAAATGGGTAGGTTCAGACTGGATGTTAGGAAGGAGTTCTTCAGCATGAGGGTGGCGAGAGCCTGGAAGGGGTTGCCCAGAGAGGTGGTTGGAGCCCCATCCCTGGAGGTGTTTAAGGGCAGGCTGGATGAGACTCTGGCCAGCCTGATCTAGTGTGAGGTGTCCCTGCCCATGGCAGGGGGGTTGGAACTAGATGATCCTTGTGGTCCCTTCCAACCCTGACTGATTCTATGATTCTATATCATCTATATAATCTACAGCATCTGTATCATCTGTATCATTTATATCATCTATATCTATATCTGTATCTATATATACCTATACCTATCTTAGAGGTAAGGATTACATGTTCAATAACATCTGCTACAGTTGTGCTCAGATGTTGCATGTACACTCACCAACAAAATCCACCTGAATTAGCTGTTCCTGGGAGGTTTCCCAGATCTGACACACTCTGAAAGTATGACATAATTTGTGGACAAAATTGTGAATGCCAAGGTAGGGTGGGGGTTAGTTAGCTGCCTTTTATGAGGAAATACATTTATATTTCACAGAACTAGCTAAAACACAGCTTTCTGTAAACCTGAGTCTGCTTTACATCCAGGGTCTCTTAGCAGACTTGACTGATAGGGAAGAATTCTGTGATTAAGACATGAAAAGAAGAGAAGAGCATAGCTGGTGTACTCTTCCCTGCCCAGTCACTACCCTTGTAGATAAAATGCAGCCACAAGTGCTTATGTGAGGAGCTCCCAGAAGAGGCAGAAGTTCAGCATAAAAAATAATCAGGGAAGGACAAAAGGGAAGTTAATCTTTCCAAGAAAAGTGAATGCATTCTGCTTCTACAGGAGGCACACTGTGCTGAGCAGGTAAGTGGCAAGAGCTTTACAGAGCAATTGTTTCTAATTAAAACAGCTTTTTGGTTTTAAAATCTCTCCCCTGTTCTCTAAAGTTATACTCCCTTCTCTCAGCTGTCTGCTCCCACTCCCCCCACGTTTGTGGATGTCACCTCTCTGGAGGCTGGCTTACCAAAAGGCAGGCTCGCATCTACAGTCCTTACTCAGGCAAAACTTGCATGGACTCAGCTGCACTTTTACAGAACTAAGGACTGCAGAACCTGGCCTTCCTCACAGCCAGGGCAATGCAGCTGATTAAAAGGGAAGTCATTGAAGGAGAAGCTTCCAAAGAAAATAAGCCACAAGAGAGAACTTCCCTCCCTGCACCCTCTGTCTTTCTAGTCAGCAAAAGCCTGCCCCCATCGAAGTCAGGGACATAACTGACTTTGATTTACAGAACCAGAAACCTCACATTTTAAATATGATCTCTGTAGATGCCTGGAAGAGCTGCAAGACCATCACGAATGTTTTCCTCTCCAAATGTGATACATTGAGCTGACTCATACCAATCACATTAGCTGTGTTGCTCTATCAGCCCAGTCTTTCCATCTTGTCTAGTCCCTGGCATGTATGGCAGAGCCAGATTTAATTTTCTGTTCCTTCCCCTTTTATCCTTGTGTTTACCAACAGCAACTGACAACTGCTAAATCAAAGGATGGCTTCACTGCAGTGCTTCCAGACTGGAAGTTGGTGGCATTAGCTACACTTTTCTCAGTTAGGTTCTCCCACATAAAGTTTTAGAGTTTGTGTTGGCAACAGATGGGATGCATAGCACCACAAGCTACGTGCAGAGTCCCTCAGAGAGAGAAAGTCTCCTTGGAGCAGCAGGTCAAGGCATTTCCCCCCCAAACCATATACCCATCTGAGCCACCAGCAAGCCCCCTATAGACCAGGGAAGAGCAAGAAAGGAAAGAAGGGGTGTGGAGCAGACCAGGCAGCTCACTGGTAGGGCACATCTAGGGCTCCGTATGGAATTTCCCTTTCACTCAGTTCCNGCCCTGCTGGCCACGCTGCTCTTGCTGCAGCCCAGGACTCGGTTGGCTGTCTGGGCTGCATGTGCACACTGTGAGGGTGATACCTCCTCCAAAAAGGGATGCTTTTCTGTGGAGGAATTTTACAGTCCCTGAAATAAATGAAAACAAAACAAAACCCCGCAGCAAAATACACTTAAGTTATGTGAGATTTAAGTAAGGACTAAGAACTCAGTGCTTTGAGATCTTTTTAGGAATAGAGGGAATGGAACATTCTGCTTGATAGCAGGACAGCTGCCTAGGTTCTGTGTTTAACCCCCTGTCAGCATGCTGCTGCTGGCAGTGCATGGAGACAGCCTGCCAAGGTAAGCCTGTAAAATTATGGCAGCTTAACTTTGAGAGCTGGAAAGCTGCTGACAGAGATTTGTAGTTCCAGGATTGCTCTAAGTGTTGATTCTTGTTCCACCACCACCATCCGCAGCAATCCAAAGCATCCTGGGTAGCTGCTGCTGTTGGTTATCTTCGTGGTGGTTGCAGCAACTCAATGAGAGGTTGTGGCACTGTGTGTAGCAGTAACAGTTGAACACTAAACCCCTTTCTACATGCAGTGTCTGGAGGGACATTCAAGCGAGACATTCACCTAACCATTCTGAATAGCAGACCAATCTGGGGGGGAAGGGAGGAAGAAAAAAGGCAAATTCTTTCTGTCAAATATCCACAAAAAAGAAAAGGAGATAAAGTCTTTGATTGCATTACTGACTGTAAACTGTCCCAGCTTTCATAATCATGCACAGAGACAGAGCAGGGTAAACACAAACGATGTATGTCTCTGTTTGCAGGCAACTAACCCGAGGGAGTATCAGAAAAAAACAACTAAGGGGAAAAAAAAAATCCATTATGAAAATATTTTACATTCTGTCAGCTTTTGCCTTTGTCAGACAAGAAGTAAAAAGGCAGGAGAGCATGATATTAAGATGCCACTACCTAATAATTTCTTGATAATTGCCCTTCAAGAGCAAATGACAATGAAATGAGTAAGGTAGAGCTTTCACCCACTCTATCCTGATTTAGGCAGCATGCTTTGGTACACACTTCCTTTGAGTAAACGGTACCTATAGTTATACAGGATCTATTCTCCCATTGATGTACCAGGGATTTATGTAGGTGAGTCCCATTAATGTTAATGGAAGTTATGTGTGTAATTCCCCTTTTTCAGCAATGAGAGAATAGACCTTTATGTTTCTAAAGTAATTACAGCCTTAGCTCTGGCTAGGCTGTTCCCCCAGCCGTCCTCCCTTTGATAACTTCTTTGCTTCCCTCTCCAGCATTGACTCTGGGAGAAAAAAAAAGGGATAAATTCCTCCATTCAGGAAGGAAAATTGGAGAAATAGCTGAAAGGTGAAACAAATGTAACTAGATCCACTTATTGTGCGAAGGAAATGCAAATACAGGAAGCCAATCTACATCCGCTACCTTGGCTGTGCTTTTGGGGACAGATGTAGATTCATTTTCCTTAAATTGTGTATTCACTGGGAACTCAGTTCTCTGGGCCTGTGGTTATTTAGAGGGAACAAGGCCGGGGGGGAGTGGTGGTTTCTGGCACTTCATTCTTAATCCATTGTAGGAAAGCTACCACATTTCGATACCGCCAGACTTTGGCAGGAGAAAGGGAAAGAGTGAAGCGAACAGAGGTGTTGGAGATGGAATTAACTGATCCACAGACAAACCACAGTTATCATCTGTATATGAGCTGGGCTGAAACGCTCTGGAGTTTTGTAACACTTGGTGGTTTGTAACACTGTGATGGTTTGGGAGTTAGCCACCCACACACACAATGAAAATCACCCAGACTAGACTCAGCTGGTTGGAAGTTAAGGACTGAAACTCTGTTTACAGCTTAGCACAATGTACAAGCAGAGATACACACAATATACAAGCAGAGATATACACACAATATACAAGCAGATATATACACACAATATACAAGCAGAGATATACACACAATATACAAGCAAATATATACACACAATATACAAGCAGAGATATACACACAATATACAAGCAGAGATATACACACAATATACAAGCAAATATATACACACAATATACAAGCAGAGATATATACACAATATAAAAGCAGATATATACACACAATATACAACCAGAGATATACACAATATGCAAGCAAATATATACACACAATATACAAGCAGAGATATACACACAATATACAAGCAGAGATATACACACAATATACAAGCAAATATATACACACAATATACAAGCAGATGTATACACAATAGACAGCTATATAAAGAAATATACAAGTGAAAGGTAATACAGAAACACAACATCCCTCCCAGAAATCAGAGACCCCAGGAGGGGCTCCCAACCACCCTCCCACCTTCTTTCCACCCCTATACCTTACCCCAGGGTCTGCCTTATGTGCAAGGTGAGTTTGGAGGATGGGCAAGGGGGGGGGTTAGAAGCAGAGAGGTTAGTTGGATTACACAGCAGAAAGATGAAGACACAGCAGCTCCCAGAGAGAGAGACTCTCTGTGTTATCTATGTTTGTGTCCTTGTTTTTATACATCTCAGCAAGCCTGTGAGTGAAGCAGACATCACCACTGTTTGCTTCTCACAGCCTATCATCTAATTTTTTTTTTTCATTAAAATATTCCAATTAGTCTCAAACCAGCACACCTTTAAGGTTGTTCCTCAGCCCTGGGTTCCATGCCCAGGTTTTGGAGAGCATGCTGTAATGCTGTATGTAGTGTTAAGCCCTCAAGAGAAAATACTGTATTTAATTTTTTTTTTCCCCTCATTTTGTGACAGATTATCCGTGAAAGTCTTGTGCCAGGTTTGTTAAGCCACTCCATCTCTAAAACACAGCTACTAATATTTTCCTCTTTAGAGTAGGATGCTAGGAAGTCTGTCTCTCTGATGAGCAGGGAACATCTATGTTGTTTCCTTTGATGGTTCTAGGCATTTCTGGGAATAAAATCATGTCAGTAATATTCTGCATCCTTCTGTGGATAGCAAATTAATTTTTCAGCCCCTACTGACTGCATTTACAATCCCTGCTGCTGCTCTGCAGCCCTGAAACCCAGGGCCTATCAGATGGGATGAGTCAAAGTGGGGGTCCCTGTGTATCTGGCTCAGGGTGGAGGAAGATCCCCAGACAGCTGCATTGTTGCTTCTGTGGGATGCTGCTCATGGGGTGGCTTTCTGCCCTCCACCACAGCATCATGAATCCCATGAGCTCTCCTTCCCAGCTGCCTGGTTTTGCCAGCTGCTGACATTTACAAAAGAAAAAAAAAAAAGAAAGAAAAGACAATGAGGACATTTTTTGCACCCTGGAAGTGTGCTGCCTTCTGCAACTCCATTCTGTGAGTGCCTTCAGCCACCACATTTAGAGCAGCAGAGCTCTTTGCCAGTTGATGAACACCACAAGTGTGTGTGTGTGTGTGGTGTGGTTGTGGTTTTCATTGTGTCCCTGAAATCCACAGAGGTAAATTTGAGGGCAAAATACACAACTTGAGAAATTCCCAGAGGCTATGCAGCATGCAGCTTAAGGTTTTGTGGGTACAGCAACAGGGCTGAGGAATCCCCACTGGNCTTTCTTTCCCCACCGAGTCTTTCATTTAAAATTTTAACTTAATCTGGGGGGGTTTTTTTGTGTTTTTTCCCCCTTGTTTCTTTGTTTGGGTTTTTTGTTCATTTTTGGTGTTTTGGTTTGGTTTGGTTTGGGTTTTTTTGTCTTGGTTTTATTTATTTTTCCCCCCCCCAGTTTCTACAGAAATCAAGGGGGACAGTCACCACCCAGCACCCAGCAGGATGAGGTCCTCATTTAGGAATCCTTCTATTTTACTAATCTCCAGCAAAAAAAAAAAAAAAAAAAAGAAAAGGAGTTGTATAGTCTTGTGGTTCTTTGCCACCTGGCAGGGATAACTGAAAATACCCAACAGTTTTCTTATAGGCTCACCCAGAGTTTAATACCCCTCCTGCCATGTCAAGAGAAGAAAGGAAGAGTGGGTGGAAACTTTTTTTAAGAATCAAATCAGTCAAAATGCTGATTTATTTTCTTAAAAGCTTGGTAGAGATTAACCCCTGTGACATTTACAACACACATACATTAACTGGATTGAAATACCACTAGAGCTGTAAATGTGAGGGGGAGTGGAGGGAAAGGATTGTAATGGGAAGGAAAAAACCAGTTTGACATATTCACTCCATGCTCACCTCCCCAAAGAGGCTGGAGTGGTTTTCAGAGGCTACTTCTCTCTGGTTGGTTTTTTGGGTTTTTGAGGTTTTTATTTTGGTGTTGTGTTTTGTTTTGTTTTGTTTTCCCCCCAAAGTGCAGTACTACTGAGTGGAAAGCACAGATTCACACACACCAGTAGCAGTTCATAAGCATGGCTTCGTCTGAAAGCTCTTTCTCTGACTAGTCCAGTGGGGAAAAAAAAAAAGAGAATCATTTGGTTTTGTGGAGCAGTTACTTTTACCTCACCTTGCAAATAAATACTATTTTTTTGGTGGTTCTTAGTGAAAGCCTTTGCTTTGAAGTATTCTTTGTCTTCTGCTCTGGCCCTGTGCAGCTCCAGAGAAGCTTGCAGAGTTTGAGGGGGAGTTTGCAGCTGGATTTCTTGGTGTGGTTTCTAATGAGCACTCTACATGGATGACCCTGAAACAACCCCTGCTCACCTTACTCATGTGAATAATCAGTTCAGCAGACAGAGAACAGTTCACCTGCCAGTGATTCAGAGACTGATCTGGAGAAATGACTCTGGGGTGGGAATTTTGGTTGAAAATCCTCACATGTGCCACCTTCTGCACCAGCAAATGCCCTGCACTTGCTGAGCAGCTCTTCCAGCACATCACTGGGGGGACTCACACAAAAACTCACACAAATGCCACCTTCTGCACCAGCAAATGCCCTGCACTTGCTGAGCAGCTCTTCCAGCACATCACTGGGGGGACTCACACAAAAACACTTTGCCACTTATTCAAAACCTACTCCTCAAATCACTTTGATTCCTTCTCCTTGCCTGTAATTTTGTTGCTAATAAACTGAAACAGAAGTAAAGCTACAGAACATCCCAAAACCATTATCAGCCTTCTTACCCATGCACTGAGATTTTGTTATTTCCATTCATATAAGTTTTCAGCTTCTGAGGGTTATTCTTTTCCAGCTTGACCGTTTGCTTTTCAACTCATCTCTTAAAGTGCTTTTGTAGTCCTATTTTGGTTTTGAGATATACCTTACCTTAACACTTCTAACTAGCTGACAGTGAGAGTGCCAAGCCAGTGAGTTACTTTCATTATGAGAGCAGTGAGTCACTCATTCACATCAAAACCACACCTTGAGATAACTGAGCAAGGCTGACTTCTGATAGCTATCCTGTCTTTATTTGATGTCAAAACTCACCCCTTGGTTTTGTAATGCAAGTATAGGAAGCACTGACAGCCTCGCTTTCAGCTCTTCCACCACCAAGAGTGCTTTAGGGGGTCACCAGGAGAATGCACTACTTTTTTGCTGGTGGTTCCAAAGGGATGCTCTGCACTTCTGCAGCACTTTGTGTTCTGAGATTTGTTTTATGGTAGGTGTGCAAGCACCGTGTCTTTGTCTTACCTTCCATCTCTAATGCTGGCTCCTTGTTGTTTGAGCAGTAAGTCTCTGCTGGTTAAGGAATCAGTCACTTTATACACCTTCCCCCTCCTTTTTTTCCCTTCTCTCTTGTCTTGTAAATGCTCATGAAAAAAGTACATCTGAGTAGTTGTTCTTTGGTGAGAGAATTGCTACTGTAGTTTCCTTTCTGTCTACTCTGATGTGCTAAGGAAGCTTCCATTCTTTTACTACTGTGTTTTTACATTCAACACCTTTGAAACGCTACCAGGAAAAGAGTCTCCTAAGTGTTTTGCCCTTGACTAGAGCAGTGCCTAATGAAAAATATTCATTATGAGCAAACGTGGGGATGAAAATACACCAAATGTATTCTATCTCAAAACTTGCATTCAGCAAGATTATAATAATACACACACACACACTTTATACCTTTCTGCTTTATCAGGCTGTGGGAGGCAAACTCCTTTGACCTATGAAGTTGATCTGTGAACTGTGTCAAAAAATTCAAAACCTCACGGTTGAGGTTTGTGCATTCTATTAGCATAATTTACCACCCAAGCTGTAAATGTACACTTTGTACAATGGCATGCTGAACAGATAGCATTTTACAACTTCCTAAGGGGGAGTGTTTATATCTAACATTTCTTGTGCACATTTGATTATAACTTTGCCATAATAACTGCCATTTTTTCCCCTTTTTTTTGTTTTGGTGGTGTTGTGGGTTTTGGTTTTGGTTTTTTTTTTTTTTCATTTCGTTGTCTGGTTTTTGTTTGGTTTTTATTTTTCTTTCTTGTCCAGCTGCTCTGGAAGTGCCTAATAAAAATTATTTTCTCTGCTTCAGACTCTGGGCGTTTATTTGTGCCACAGAGCAGACCAGCAGAATACTCAGAGAGGTGGACTTTGGCCTGAAGCTTAGCCACCTCCTCTTGAGAAGGATGAGAGAAGGGATGTTGGCCCCTTGGGGTTGCACTTTGGGTTCCTCCAGCTCGACGAGACACAGTTTGGGAGTTAGAAATGCCAAAAGGGAAGAAGGATCCAAACCTGAAGCTTAAAGATAAGCAGCCCCTTGGTTTTATTTTCTGTGGATGCCCATGGAAAGGGCTTTAGCAGAGGTTACTTCACAGTTACTAAAGCTTTGTACCACCAATTCAGAATCAGCAAGATGATGTGTGCCGGTCTCCCCCCCCCTTTGCCGTACCCCCGCTGGCTACACCCTCCCTCCTCTCTCTCTCTCTCTCTCTCTCTCTCTCTCTCTCTCTCTCTTTTTTTTTTTTAATTCCTGAAATTAAAATGTGTTGGAATGCTCAGTGCCGCTTTTCACTCTCTTTTCAATGGGCCCTTTAGTTTTTCACACCAAGGTGTCCTTTGGGGTGCCAGGTCAGGCTACCAAAACAGCTTCTAGGAGGGGATTAGGACCAATTAACATCTTTGTACACAAAAGCCACTGGCAGCTGAACAGGCGGCCTGGTGGCCTGCTCGGGAGCTGCATTTTAAATAGGGGCCTTCTGTACTTGAGCTCAAGTGGGAAGAGGCGGAGAAAGTTTTTATTTATAATTGAAAATGCTGCTCCTGGATAAAGTCTAATGAAAGGCAAAGTGGCGTTCGAAAGTATCTACCAAATACCATTTGAATATTGGCCTTTATTGTATGATTTCCATCAAGGATAGCATAACAATATAGTCATTTCTCCTACATATTGAGATGAAGTGATTTTTTTTTTTTCTTTTTTTTTTTTTTTCCCCTTGTGGAGCAAAACAGCTCCATCCACGCATTGCATTGGCCCTTCTGGGTTTCACTTCTTGTTTTACATTCAGTCATACATTAAAGGCACCCCGTAGGATGGCTGCTCGGGAGTGATATAAATCCATAAATCTCTTTTTGAAGTGGGCTCTGCCATTCGTCTACCTGATCTACCAAAGCCCAAGCTCACTGAATAAAAAACAACAACAAGAAAACACATTAATATATAACCCATTAATATCAATAAAACCCATTAATATATATAAACCCATTAATATATACAAACCCATTAATATATATTAAAAAAATATATAAGGATGTATATAATTTGGGAAAAAAAAAATATATATAAGAAAGAATTTAAGTATATGCATCAGGCT
>WBNM01028880.1:0-25695 GCA_013399055.1 Ramphastos sulfuratus | reverse complement strand
CCCGCGCCGCGGAGCCTGAGTGGAAGCCAAGCACACGAGTCCACGGCGCCGCCGCCTCCGACATGCTGCTGCGTGGCGACGGGAGAGGGTGGCCTCGGCGTGACGGCACCGTGAGGGGCGTGACAGGGGCGTGACGGGGATGTGTGAGGGGGTGACAGGGATGTGAGGGGCGTGACGGGGATATGAGGGGGTGACAACGCTGTGTGAGGGGGTGACAGCGCTGTGAGGGGTGTGACAGGGGCGTGACGGGGATGTGAGGGGCGTGACGGGGATGTGAGGGGGTGACAACGCTGTGTGAGGGGGTGACAGCGCTGTGAGGGGTGTGACAGGGGCGTGACGGGGATGTGAGGGGCGTAACAGGGCTGTGTGAGGCGGTGACAGCGCTGTGAGGGGGTGACAGCTCTGCGCAGGACGCGGTGAGGGGCGCTTAGGAAGGTCCGGGGCGGTGCCCCGCAGCCCCCTCAGCCCCGCAGCCTCCGCAGCCCCGCAGCCCCCGCAGCCCCGCCGGGCGCCATGCCGGGCGCAGAGCCCTGCCTCGACCTGCTCGACTACAAGACGGTGAAGTTCTCGGTGACGCGGAACCGGCGGGTCGGGCTGCTGCACCGCCTGCTGCAGCTGGCCGTGCTGGGCTACCTGCTCGGGTAGGGACCCCACTCCTGTCGTCCGCGCCCGGCCCGACTCTCCCGGAGGGCGAAGGGGCGCTCACCGCTCCTGGTCCCCTTCCCTCCCCCGCAGGTGGGTGCTGCTGGTGCGGAAGGGCTACCAGGACACGGACCGTGCCCCCCGCGCCGCCGTTGTCACCAAGCTGAAGGGGACTGCGGTGGCCGAGACGGGAGCCGCGGGCCGGCGGCTGTGGGACGCGGCCGACTACGCCCGACCGGTGCAGGTAGGGCTGCGGCCCCGGGAGGGGGCGGCTGGGGGCAGCTGCTGTAAACCCCGCGGTCCCGGGAAGGGAAAGGTAACACCTTGTGAGCGACAAAGCCAAACCCGGAGGGAGTTGCTGTGCTGCCGGGGGGCTTGAGGGTGCCAGTCCCGTGCTGACGGCAGCTTCTTGCTCCCTAGGGAGAAAATGTGCTCTTCCTGGTGACCAACTTCATCGGCACGGCACAGCAAGCACAGGGCACCTGTCCCGAGGTGGGTGAGCTCGGCCCTGCGCTTACATCCAGTGGTGCTGCTGCTGTGAAGATAGATCCAGTGGTGCTGCTGCGGGGCTAGATCCAGTGGTGCTGCTGCGGGGCTAGATCCAGTGGTGCTGCTGCGGGGCTAGATCCAGTGGTGCTGCTGCGGGGCTAGATCCAGTGGTGCTGCTGCGGGGCTAGATCCAGTGGTGCTGCTGCGGGGCTAGATCCAGTGGTGCTGCTGCGGGGCTAGATCCAGTGGTGCTGCTGCGGGGCTAGATCCAGTGGTGCTGCTGCGGGGCTAGATCCAGTGGTGCTGCTGCGGGGCTAGATCCAGTGGTGCTGCTGCGGGGCTAGATCCAGTGGTGCTGCTGCGGGGCTAGATCCAGTGGTGCTGCTGCGGGGCTAGATCCAGTGGTGCTGCTGCGGGGCTAGATCCAGTGGTGCTGCTGCGGGGCTAGATCCAGTGGTGCTGCTGCGGGGCTAGATCCAGTGGTGCTGCTGCGGGGCTAGATCCAGTGGTGCTGCTGCGGGGCTAGATCCAGTGGTGCTGCTGCGGGGCTAGATCCAGTGGTGCTGCTGCGGGGCTAGATCCAGTGGTGCTGCTGCGGGGCTAGATCCAGTGGTGCTGCTGCGGGGCTAGATCCAGTGGTGCTGCTGCGGGGCTAGATCCAGTGGTGCTGCTGCGGGGCTAGATCCAGTGGTGCTGCTGCGGGGCTAGATCCAGTGGTGCTGCTGCGGGGCTAGATCCAGTGGTGCTGCTGCGGGGCTAGATCCAGTGGTGCTGCTGCGGGGCTAGATCCAGTGGTGCTGCTGCGGGGCTAGATCCAGTGGTGCTGCTGCGGGGCTAGATCCAGTGGTGCTGCTGCGGGGCTAGATCCAGTGGTGCTGCAGTGGGGATAGATCCAGTGGTGCTGCTCTGTAGCTCTTTAGGAAGCCAGCAGAAGGCAGTGCAAGACCAAAGAGAAAGGACAAATGGAATTTCCTTCCGGCCAAGTCTGCTTCCCGCATTCTCGTTGCTCCTTAGGCCTTGCCTCCTCATCTGCACTTGCTCTGCCATCCCCGCGTGACCCAGGACATGTACCCAGGCAGCCTGGCCAGGACCACGTGTGGACCAGAAGGACAATGGGCACAGCCTGTTGGGGCACAGCAGCTCTGGAGGGGTGGTGACACTGTGTCACCTGGCCAGGCTCTCTGCTGCCTGTGGATAAGGGCTGCTCGGGGTGGGGGCTGGGCTGGGTTGCTGTGATGGTTTGGGAGTTACCCGACCCCCACACTTTGTAAAAGCACCCAGACTAGACTGCCCTATGCAGTGCAGCTGGCATCACCACTGCATCCTGCCTGTCACCTGTCTTCCTTCTTCAGTCTCACATGTGACCTTCTCTCTGTCCTGCCATTGTCCCTGATTCTCCACGGATAGCTGAGTCAGGCTTCCTTCATCACCCCCTGCTGCAGGGCTGGTGTCCTCTTTGTCTTAGTGCCCTGTCTTTGGGAGGAGCAGAGCACAAGGTCTAGGTGGTTCCCCAGTCAGCCAACTCTTACTGCTCTGTGTTCTCTGGGAGAAAAATTCCCTTTAGGGCTGGATTCAGGCCAGCTCTCTGCAGAGCTCTGCACTGGACCCTTCTTGGCAGACAGAAGAAAATGTCTTTTAAGATAAGTTGCTGCTGGCACCTTGTGTCTGAGCCAAGCACTCTTGTCCTAACAGTCCCTTTGGCTTTGGCTCTGGCCTGCTGTGCTCTGCCCAGCCTGATCCTGCTGGAAGTTGTGCACAGGGAGGGTGGAGAGAGACTGGCACAGGCTGCCCAGGGCTGTGCTTGAGGCCCCATCCCTGCAGACATCCAAGCTCAGCCTTGCTGTGTCCCTGTGCAGCCTGCTCTGGTTGGAGCTGTCCCTGCTGCCTGCAGGGGGTTGGGCAAGATGCCCTTGGAGGGTCCCTTCCTGCCCAGTGCAATCTGGGGTTCTGTTCTATGATCCCTCATCAAAATGTTGAGAATTCCTAAAAGGCTGATAGGTGGCTTCAGGAGCATCCTCAGAGGCAGACTTGTGGTGTGCAGCATTCCAAGGCTTTCTCACAGGAGTATCTCTGGACACCAAATTTTAGCAGCATGCAAGCTGAAGGTCCAGAGATGTCATCATGTTACAGTGCTGTGGTGTGGTGCCTGTCAGAGCATCACAGGCTGGGAGGGCCTGGAAGGGACCTCTGGAGCTCACTCAGTCCAACCTCTCTGCTCCAGCAGGGCACCCACAGCAGCTTGCCCAGGATCACAATGGCTGGGGTGGGGGGTGGGGGGGGGTTGGAAGCTCTCCAGAGAAGGAGACTCTGCAACCTCTCTGGGCAGAGCTCCAGCACCCTCACACCAAAGCAGTTTCTCCTTCTGTTCATATGGAGCCTCCTGGGTTCCAGTTTGTGCCCATTGCCCTTTGCCCTGTCCCTGGGCACCACTGACAAGAGTCTGGCCCCTTCTTGACCGTTGCCCTTTGGCCTTTTGCTTCTCTCCTCTAGTTCTTGGCTTTGGGGCTGTAGCTGTCACTGGTGTTTGGAAAGCTTTGGAGATTTCCCAGTGACAGCTTTGTCAGTGGGAATGTTCTGGATTTCAGAGGTGTGTGGAACCAGAGACAGGACCCAAACACAGGGCAGGCTGGGTTTGTGTTGAGCTCAGAGGAGTGGCTGAGCTGTGGCTTGTCTCAGGGAGAGGTTTCTGTGCTGATCACAAATACTTTGAGTGGTTGGAAACTCTCCACCTCTCTGCAATGTACTCTGAAGGTTAATGGGGATGCTCAAACCAGACATGGAGCTAGAAGGTTCTATGCAGAGGGCATCTGCTCTGCCCAGTGCAAGCTCTGGGGCTAAGGGACCATTTTGCTTCAGTTGCAGTCTCCAGCACATCCATCTGTGCTCAGCTGTGGCAGGTGCAGGCCCTGCTGGTGGGTCAGAATCACAGAACAGTTCAGGTTGGAAGGGACCTCAGAGATCATCTGCTCCAACCCCCTGCCATGGGCAGGGACACCTCTCAGCTAGGCTTGGGTGCTTAGGGCCTCACCCAACCTGGCCTTGAACACGTCCACAAAGGGGGAATAATCCACAGCCTCCCTGAGCAACCCATGCCAGAGTCTCAGCAGCCTCACACTGCAGAACTTCTTTCTCAGCTCCACTCTCACCCTGCTCTGCCTCAGCTCCAAACCATTCCCCCTTGGCCTGGCTCAGACACCCTCAGCAAAAGTTCCTCTGCAGCCTTCCTGCAGGATCCCTTGACAAGCAGCTCTATGTCCCCCTGGAGCCTTCTCCTCTGCAGGCTGCACGCCCCCAGCTCCCTCAGCCTATCCTCACAGCAGAGTGCTCCAACCCTTGCATCATCTTTGTGGCCTCCTCTGGCCTCACTCCAGCAGCTCTGTGTCCTCCTTCTGCTGGGGACAGCAGCACTGGAGGCAGGCCTGGAGATGAGGTCTCACAAGCTGTTCATGTGAGGATATGCACCTGCACTGATCCCACCCCAAGCAGCACAGGGCCATGTCCTAAGGGGATGAGGGAGGTGTCAGCTCTTGGGAGAAGCCTCATCTTTTGTTGCTCACATGAGATGCTCCTGGTGGTTTGCTCTCCAAGAAGGTTCACTTTGTTTCTAGCCCCTGGTAGGTGGCTGTAGGTAGGCACAGAGAGGGAAACCTTTCAGCCCTGAGCTTCCCAGTGCCTCTGCACAGATCTCTGCTGGCACCACAGGCACCTTGGAGCTGCCTTTCTCCTCGCTGCTTGGAGCCTGCCCAGGTTTTGGGCATAGTTGACCTCTCTGTATGCTTTGGAGAAGCAGCAGCAGCAGGGCAGCATGGGAGGATGTCAGGGTGGCCTCAGGAGCTGTGCAGCATGGTGACAGCCTCTCTCTGTCTCCCTCAGAGCCCCTCTGTCCTGGATGCCAGGTGCACAGAAGATGCAGACTGTCCCAGGGGAAGCCCAGTGGTTGGTGGCAATGGTACTTGGTGGTCCCCTCCAAAACCTACCCAAGCATTGAGCTCCTTCTTCCTGGGAGCAAACAGATCCCCAAAGGTGGATCTGGTTCTGTGGTGCCTTTTGTGCCTGTGCATGAAAGTGTTCTGCAGCCATCTGCTCCTGGCAAACCTTGCAGCTACCTGGCACAGCTGGGTGGGCACAGGCTGCTGGCACAGCTCCTGATTTGTTTGTGCTGTTGGCTGCTGGAGCTGAAGCTGCTGTGCCATGTGACTGACTGCTTTTCCTTCTGGAGCAGAACCTGCCTTTTATTTCCTGCTGATTCATATTTGGAGCCAGTGTGAGTGCAGCTGGAAGAGAGTGTTCCAGTTGCCAGGAGGGCAGCTGCCAAAGCTTTGTGTGCAGGATTATCTCAGCTCCTTGTGTTCCCACACTGGGGCACAAGAGGCTATGCTGGACTGGACAGGCACTGGCTGCAGCAAGCTGCTTCTGGGCTTTGGTGGATTCTTGCTCAGGGAAGTTGTTGGATGGGGAAAACCCTGAATCAGAGGATCACAGGATCACAGATCACAGGATCACAAGATGTTAGGGGTGGGGAGGGACATTTGGAGAGCTTCCAGTCCACCCCTGCCAGAGCAGGACCAGAGAATCCAGCACAGATCACACAGGAACACATCCAGACAGGGCTGGAAAGGCTCCAGAGAAGGAGACTCCACAACCTCTCTGGGCAGCCTGTGCCAGGCCTCTGGGACCCTTCCAGTCAAGAAGTTCTTCCTCACCTTGAGGTGCAACTTCCTGTGCTGCAGCTTCCATCCAGTGCCCCTGTCCTATGGCAGGGCACAAGTGAGCAGAGGCTGTGCCTGTGCCTTCCTTCCTGACCNAGCTCAGTCCAGTCCCTGACCACTCTCTCTGTGAAAAGCTTTTTCCTAATGTCCAATCTCAACCTCCCCAGCCTCAGCTTAAGGCCATTCCCCCTTGTTCTGTCTGCAATCACCTGTGAGCAGAGCCCAGCAGCAGCCTCTCCACAATGTCCCTGCAGGTAGCTGTAGCCAGCAATGAGCTCTGCCCTCAGCCTCCTCTTCCTCACACTAACCATCCTCAGTTCCCTCACCTGCTCCTCATAGGATTTATTCTCCAGGCCCTTCACAGCTTCCTTGCCCTCCTCTGGACTCACTCCAGCACCTCCACATCTCTCTTGTATTCCTTCCCTCTGTGTAACCAGAGGCCTGAAGGGCAGCCAGGCACAGGGAGGTCTTTGCCATCAATCTGCAGCTCAGTTAAGCCCAGAGAACTTCAGCCAAGAAGTGGCTGTTGTAGTCCTGGGCTGGTGGAAGAGACTGCAGAGTGAGAGGGACAGGGACAAGCCTTGGCTGTGGTGCATGACTTGAGTTGCTTGATGGTTGTTTTCCAGGAAACCTCTTCTGGCTGAGGCAGAGAATTTCACTCTTTTCATCAAAGCCACCATTCACTTCACCAAATTCAGCTTCTCCAAGTAAGTGTCACANGGGCAGCTGCCAAAGCTTTGTGTGCAGGATTATCTCAGCTCCTTGTGTTCCCACACTGGGGCACAAGAGGCTATGCTGGACTGGACAGGCACTGGCTGCAGCAAGCTGCTTCTGGGCTTTGGTGGATTCTTGCTCAGGGAAGTTGTTGGATGGGGAAAACCCTGAATCAGAGGATCACAGGATCACAGATCACAGGATCACAAGATGTTAGGGGTGGGGAGGGACATTTGGAGAGCTTCCAGTCCACCCCTGCCAGAGCAGGACCAGAGAATCCAGCACAGATCACACAGGAACACATCCAGACAGGGCTGGAAAGGCTCCAGAGAAGGAGACTCCACAACCTCTCTGGGCAGCCTGTGCCAGGCCTCTGGGACCCTTCCAGTCAAGAAGTTCTTCCTCACCTTGAGGTGCAACTTCCTGTGCTGCAGCTTCCATCCAGTGCCCCCGTCCTATGGCAGGGCACAAGTGAGCAGAGGCTGTGCCTGTGCCTTCCTTCCTGACCCCCAACCCTCAGCTATTGACAGACATTGATTAGATCCTCTCTCAGTCTGAGGTGATGCCATGGTCATGGTTGAGGTTTTGAGAAGGTCAGAACAACCTTGTGGTCAGGGCAAATATCCCAGGAGGGTTGCTGAGGAGATGACATTCCCAAAAGGATGAGTTACTGCTGCACACTGTCTCATTTGCAGGGATAAGGACTGGGAAGTGTGTGGTGTGGAACAGCACCCATTCCACCTGCGAGATCCACGCCTGGTGTCCTGTGGAGAGCAGCAGCCTGCCCAGGTAAGCAGCCAGGCCAGGGGCAGCAGGAGCCAGGGTNGCCAGGCACAGGGAGGTCTTTGCCATCAATCTGCAGCTCAGTTAAGCCCAGAGAACTTCAGCCAAGAAGTGGCTGTTGTAGTCCTGGGCTGGTGGAAGAGACTGCAGAGTGAGAGGGACAGGGACAAGCCTTGGCTGTGGTGCATGACTTGAGTTGCTTGATGGTTGTTTTCCAGGAAACCTCTTCTGGCTGAGGCAGAGAATTTCACTCTTTTCATCAAAGCCACCATTCACTTCACCAAATTCAGCTTCTCCAAGTAAGTGTCACACCTCCAGCCTCCAGCCTCCAGCCTGCAGTGCCTGCAGTGCCTGTTGCCTGCTCCTCTTCTTCACTCAGCTCCTCTGGGAGGAATGGGCAGCCCAGGAGGCCCAGCAGCCCTGTGCCACCCAGGCTGGGGTGGTTAAGGTTCAGGATGGCACCTTCAGGAGCCTGCTGGTTGCTTCAGCAGCACTTTTGTTTGCAGATGTAAGAGCAATAGGCTGGGGAGCCCTGGGAGAGAGAGCCTGGCAAGGCATGTCATTGCCAAGGGCTCACCTAACTCCAGCTCAGTTGGCATTGTAGTGCCAAAACTGGGTTCAGAGAGGCCTGGAGAAGGCAGCTCTGGCCTCACAGCCCCAGGCCTGCTCTGGCAGGGGACACAACTGGGGGCAGTGGCACTGTCTCTGCTCTGGCAGGGGACACAGCTTGGGGCAGTGGCACTGCCTCTGCTCTGGCAGGGGACATGGCCTGGGGCAGTGGCACTGTCTCTGCTCTGGCAGGGGACACAGCCTGAGGCAGTGGCACTGTCTCTGCTCTGGCAGGGGACATGGCTTGGGGCAGTGGCACTGTCTCTGCTCTGGCAGGGGACATGGCCTGGGGCAGTGGCACTGTCTCTGTCTCTGCTCTGGCAGGGGACATGGCCTGGGGCAGTGGCACTGTCCCTGCTCTGGCAGGGGACATGACCTGGGGCAGTGGCACTGTCCCTGCTCTGGCAGGGGACATGGCCTGGGGCAGTGGCACTGTCTCTGCTCTCACCCCTGGAGCTCCACCTCCAGCTGGGACATGCACCCACAGGGAGCTGAGCGGTGAGGAAGGAGAATGAGAAAGGCAGAGCTGGAGCAGAGGAGCAGGGAGGGGCAGGACTGTGGCAGATGCTGTTGAGGATGATAGCTCCAGGGGTGACTCCTCTGGGCCAGGCTCCCTCCATCTACTCTCTTTAGGTAGTCCTAAAGCCTCAACCTCTTTCCAGCTGAGGCTTTAGGACTACCTCCCCTGGAGGCAGGAGTGTTGGTGGCCCCAGTCCAGCAGGAGGGTCACCTCCCCAGTCCTGTTCCCTGCAGCCTCCCTCCAAGCCCTCTCTCTCCTGTCTCAGGTGCAATGCTTTGCAAACCAGTGACCCCAGCTACTTCAAGAGCTGCACCTACCATCCAGTCTTCAGCCCCTCCTGCCCTGTTTTCCGTGTCCATGACATGGTGGAGGCAGCTGGAGAGAACTTTGGAGACCTTGCACTGCTGGTACTTGTGTTTTTAAAATCATGGAAGATGTCTCCAGATTCCCCAAGGATGTGAGCAAGAGATGGGAGGACAGGACTGACCCCTGAGATGCTGAGAGAATGTGTGAGCTGTGCATGTCTGAACAATAAAGAGCTCAGCAGATGGGGACAGTCTCCCAAGCAGGGCCTGTGGTGCCAGGACAAGGGAGGGATGATTTGAACTAAAAGAAGGAGTTTGAGAATGGAGAGAAGGGAGAAGTGTTTGACACTGAAGATGGGGAGAGCCTGGCCCAGGCTGCCCAGAGAGATGGGAACTGCTCTCTGCCTGGAACCATCCCAGGCCAGGGAGTTTGGGGCTCTGAGCAACCTGCAGATGTCCCTGCAGATGGGATTGGACTGGATGACCTTGAAAGGTCCCTTCCAACCCAAACCAGTCTGGTCATGATTCTCTGACCTGCTTGTCATGGAGGTACTGACAAGGCAGGCAGCAACAGCTCCCTGTTTCAACTCCTCCTCACTCCTCCTGGCCCAGCACAATTCCAGATTTGGATGTGGCACAGGAGGGTCCTGCCACACACCCCAGCAAGCTGCCTAGAGAGAGGTGAACCAGGCTATGCACTCAGCCACTCAGGAAGGGACAATCTCCCCCTTGGGTTACCCAATCACCAAAGTGGGGCTGAGGCCTTCTTAGATGAGGTCCCAGTGTAAGGGCAGAGGTCCTGGCTGCCAGGCCACTTACCGCATGGAGACCAACTCCAGAAGCCTGCCAAGGGGACTCCACTGATCCTCTGCCCAGGGTGTGCTGTGCTCAGCTCCTCATTAGCTGGAGGGCTGAGTCCTCCCTACAACACAAATGCAGGGTGAGAGCTTCGGGGCCTGGGGGGCAGGTCGAGCTGATCTTGGGTCAGCCCTCAGCAAGCCTCAGCCCTTTGTCAGGCTTTAGTGCAGGTCAGCAGAGCTGTGCCTGCCACTTGCTTCTGCGGCAGGGAGGCAGCATCGGCGTTCGCATCGAGTGGGACTGCGACCTGGATCGCCCTGCTGCCCTCTGCCAGCCTCGCTACTCCTTCCGCCTGCAGGACAGGCTCTACAACTTCAGGTGAGGAGCCTGGCACGGGGGCCACACGGATCCGAGATCTTGGTTTTCCCGATGGATGCTCCGGGAGGAGCAGTGCGGGGAGCAGGCTGTGGCAGCTCAGCCCAGGGGCTGGCCGTGGGTAGCTCTCCCACCGTGTGGCTCTGCTCCTTCTGGGCTCTGCAAGGTGCTACTTGCCTGAATGCAAGGGCGTGTGTGGAGGCCCTCAGCTGGCCTCGCCAGTGCTGAGTGGGCACTGCTGCCTGCTGCTGATGCCAGGCGCGGTGGTGTATGCAGCACCCATGTCCTGGCCCGCTGGAGGGTGTGCAGAGGGGCACAGTGGCCTCAGCCATCAGACAGCAGTGCAGCCTCTGCCCTCACTGCCAACACACAGCTGCCACTGCTGTCTGAGCTGCTCCAGTGTCTCCCACAGAACTGCCTCCTACTACTGGGACTCGCAGCGCCAGCTCTGCCGGAACCTGCTGAAGCTCTACGGCATCCGCTTCGACATCTCGGTGCATGGGCAGGTACCCACCCTGGGCCCTGGCACCCACCCTGGCTCCTCACACCACTCCCTGCCGCTCTCTCCTGCAGCCAGCCCCATGGCTTCCTGCTGGCACCGCTTCTCCCCACCCTGCTGAGCTCTTTGCCTCTTCCCAGAGCTTTCCCAGCAGAGCAGCACCAAAGAGTCTCTCCCATCTGAAGGGAAACTTCTTGGTAGTGCCGAGCAGGGAGGCTGCCCTGGCGGAGGCTGTGGCATGGCTGTGCCAAGTCCCTGTAGGCAAGGTGAGTCTGTCCAGGCAGAGAGGCCTGTGGGCAGCTTTTAAGGTCTTGTGGTTGGAGCACCCTGGCANATGCCATTGGCCTGCTTGCCCACCTGGGCACTGCTGCCTCATTGTCAGTCACTGCCACCCAACACCCCCAGGTCCCTCTCCCAGCTGCAGCTTTCCAACCACACATCCCCAGGTCTGGAGCTCCCTGTGGGGTTGCTGTGCCCCAGGTGCAGAGCCTGGCATTGCCTTGCTGAACTTCATACAGTTAGTCTTGGCCCATGGCTCTCACCTGCCGAGATCCTGCTGCAAAGCTTCCCTACCCTCTAGCAGATGGACACAGCCACCCAGCTTGGTGCCATCTGCAAATTTACTGAGGGTGCCTCAATCCCCTGAACTCTGAACCTGGATTCCCTCCTTGATTAATTGTACCCTCAGGGAGAAAAGCCTTGGGCACGATCCTGTCTGGCACTGCTCTCTGCAGCAGCACTGACAAGCTCAGTACTCAGCTGTGCAGGATGGAACCGAGAGGCCTTGCCAGCCCAGCTGTCCACAGCTGCTCTGTCATGCTTAGCAGTGACCTTGACCCACCCCTGGTTGTGGTTAAAAGTCATTTAGATGTGGAGCTTTGAGATGTGGTTTAGAAGTGAACTTTGCAGAGCAGGGTTGATGGTTGGACTTGATCCCAGGGGTCTTTTCCAGCCTGCATGATTCTGTGATCCTAAGCAGGCAATGCAGGACCAGGACAGGGTGCACCACTTCTGAGTGGTGAGACTGGGTCTGAGAGATGTGGAGTAGGAGAGAACAGCCAGGAGAGAGACAGGAACCTGAAAATCTCTCCTTGGAGGTAAGAGACTCACCTGAGCAGAGAGGCACACAGCACACCAGGGCATGTTTGCTGTTCCTGGGATGTCCTGCAGCAGCTCTTACCATGCCCGCAGGAGTATGGGGGGTGGGGGGGGGTGTGTCACAGTAACCTCTGCTGCCACCCAGGCACAAGCTGCCTCAGTCCCTTCTTGACCAGCCAGAGGAGTTCTGGGTGAGGCAGTAGTGGTCAGGTTCCTGCCGCTGGGCACAGATAAACAACCCTGGCCTCCTCCAGCACTTCCCTTGGCTTTGAGCACGCTGCCCAGCAGAGCCTTGCCTCACAGCCCTCTCACCATTTGCTGTCTCCCCTCTCCTCCCACTGTTTCTCACCAGGCTGGGAAGTTCAGCATCGTTCCTGCTGCCGTGAGCTTCGGTGCTGGCATCGCCTTCTTTGGTGCTGTGAGTACTCCAGACAGGCTCTTCTCCTTCCATCCCTGCCCTGGGAGTGGCCACTCCTCTGTTGCTTCCCCTGCTTCCTGGATGCCTGCCAGCCAGGAGGGGAGATGGTCTGGCAGGCTGTTAGCTCCCATTTTCCTGCTTGGGATTGTTAGCAGTGATGCCAGCAGCAGATCCAGGATCCTGAGCAGTGTCAGGACCCATGTTGTGGCGTTTGTGTTAACCTGGGTGGGTCTGGCCAGCAGGACAGAGCACTTCTGCTCTGTGTCTCTCTCCTGGCTCTAAAGGGAGCCAGTGCCCAGACATGGTGTGGTGGCCGAGCTGGGCAGCCCCTCGGAGAGCACTTGTGTGGCTCCTCCCTTCCGGCAGTGCTGGACAGCCTGGGCTCCCCCCACCCCCTCCTTGCCCCGGCCATGCTCATCCCACCCCATCATGGCTGTGACAGCAGCTCTCTGCTGGACCAACCCTCAGCATGCACCCGTGGTTAGCAGCCCAGGGGATCACATGTGGCTCAAAGAGGACCTGGTAGAGCTACCTGGGTGGCCTTGGCCAGAGGCAGGTCAGGCTTGCTGCCCCAGCACTGGCTAGGGGCTGCAGGGCTCATGGGAGCCCTGGCAGAGGGGCTGGCACTGCTCCTTTGGCGGCTTTGCTGCTGCCCACCCTGCTGCCTTTGTCTCTCTCCAGGCCACAGTGGTCTGTGACCTTGTTCTGCTCTACCTGGATGCAAAGGCTGATGTCTACTGGAAGGAGAAGTTTGAGGAGGTAAGGAAGGAACCAGTTGGGAGAGGCGAGGTGGGAGTGAAGTTCACAGATTCATGGAATGGTTTGGGTTGGAAGGGACCTTAAAGCTCATCCAGCTCCAACCCCCTGCCATGGGCAGGGACACCTCCCACTGGACCAGGCTGCTCAAGGCCTCATCCAACCTGGCCTTGAAGACCTCCAGGGAGGGGACATCCACAGCCTCCCTGGGCAACCTCTGCAAGCAGATATGATTATTTTCTGAGGCTTGGTTAAAACCCAGTTCACAGGATCTGGGAAAGCCCTGGTGGAGCAGTTCTGAGCCCCCAGCTCTTGGCCTTGGTGGCTGCTCTGAACTGACCCTGGCAGAACTTAGACTCTTACAAGTTTAATGACAACAGGCTTAGGGACCCCACTAGTGCCTGGGCTGCAGGGAAAGATGTGCCACAACCTCAACTACTGTTACACAGCAAGAGGTCTCTGAGAGAGCCTTCCTGAAGAAACCTAACCCAGCTCTACATTTGTTCACCATCTTCCAAGCTGAACCTGGCCAAGCTCTGAGCAGAGAGTGGGCAGCTCCCTGGCTTAGTGCCACTGCTGATGCTGCAGCTCAGGGACAGGTTTCCCTGCCCTACATGATTCCTGCTTTCAGTGCTGTTCAGTATCTTCATCAGTGACACAGACAGCAGGTCAGGAAAATCCCTGGTGTCAGTCCAGGCTGGGAGTGAAGAGCTGGAGAGCAGCCCCCTGGAGAAGGACCTGGGAGTGCTGGGGGTGCAAAGTTAGAGATGAGGCAGCACCCAGCACTGCCAGCCCAGCCCCAGCCTGCCCTGGGCTGATCCCCAGCAGCGTGGGCAGCAGGAGCAGGGAGGGGATTCTGCCCCTCTGCTGGGCTCTGCTGAGACCCTCCCTGCAGTGAGGGCTTATTGCAGCCTTTCAGTGCTGAAAAGGGGACACAGCAAAGATGAGGATGGCCTTTGATCAGGGAGTGCAGGGATAGGATGAGGAGTGATGGTTTCATACTGGAAGAGGGGAGATGTAGACTGGAGATTAGGAAGAAATTCTTCACTGTGAGGGTGGTGAGAGCCTGGCCCAGAGGTGTTAGAAGCCCCATCCCTGGAACCACGGCAGGTCAGGTTGTGTGAGGCTCTGAGCAACCTGCTATAGCTGTTGACTGGAGGAGAGTTGGAGAAGGTGACCCTCAAAAGTCCCTTCCCACCCAAACTACTCTGTGCTCCTGCACTTTGGCACTGCCCAGCCCCAGTGAATGAGGAGATGTGGCAGGGTGTGGGTGGGGAGGCCCCTGCAGAGCACAAGAGCTGCCAGCCTTAGCTCAGCTTTGGCTTTGTCTGGCCAAATCTCAGAAGCCCTTGAGCACAGAGGTGCCCCAGTTTCCAGTGAGCTGCCAACAGGGCAGTGTTGCCAGGGTGTGATTTGCAGTCAGGAGTGGTGTGGGAGGCTCTCAACTATCAAGCTGCAGCACCAGGCCACCTGCCTGGGCTGAGCCCCTGTCCCTTGGGTTCTGAGATGTCCATTTTCCTTTTGCAGGCAAACCCCCCTAAGGGTCAGGCTGAGGCTGCAGCTTAGGGACATCTAGGACACTTGGGGACATCCAGGACACTTGGGGACATCCAGGACACTCCACCACAAGCTTCCTTCACTCCAGAGCAACCTCCAGGTAGATGTGATGTGGGCACAGCTGGTGGCCCAGTTGTGTTTCAGGTGTGCAGTGCTGGGCTTAGGGTCTGACCTCCCTGGTGAAACCTGCAGCAGTTCCTGGCTCCTGGAGCACAAACCCATCCCAGTGCAGCTCCCAGCAGCACAGACCAGCTGGTGCCTGACTGGCACCGTGCTGCAGAGCTGCTGCAGGAGCTGGAGCTTGCTGGTGAGCAGCTGGCACACACTCAGCACCACAGGCTCAAAGCACTTTGCTGCAGGGCAGCATGGGCATCCCATGGGCACAGGGGTGCAATGCAATAAAGCTGCTCAGTGGGAAGTGGCTCTGCCCTGTCTCTAGCCTTGGGAGGGGAACCTGTGAAGGGTTCATAGTGCTGTTCTTGCTGGCTGCCTGCTTCCCACTGGGATGGCTTCTCCCCAGATCCTGGGGAGCTCCCCAGGAGCAGCAGGGCTCACTCCCACTTTGGCTGTGCTCAGAGAGGGGTTAGGAATCGAGGTGAAGGCAGCAGCCCTGGGCTGGTGCTTGCTTGCTGGGGGTCACAGTGGCTCCTGCATCCCTGCTTCCTGTCAGGGCCGACACTTAGCCAGGACAAGCACAGCCCTGGGCTGAGCCTGAGCACTTTGAGGTGCTGAACCCTGCACTCCTACTTGGCCCAGGCTATGCTGGCCTGGTGCAGGGAAAGGATTGCCAGGTCCATGCCCATGGAATGCTCCAAGAACCCTGCCAGCTGCCCAGCTCAAAACCACAGTGCCTGGAGGCAGCCTGGGGCCCAAGCACTCTTTAATGGTCCCTGCTGGGACTGACCATACAGGCTGGGGGTTCCCACAGCATCACCCAGTCTCAACTGCTCCCCTGTGCCAGCTGTTCCCTGCTGCCATCCTTGAGCTGCTGCAGGTAGAACTGTGTGGCCAGCTGCTTGGTCATGGTCCTCAATGCAAGGAAGGCAGCTGCGATCTCGGCGACGAGGAAGGCCAGGAGGAGGCTGTGCACGGCCAGCTCCAGCGGCAGGAGCAGGACCTGGCTGTCCATCAGCAGGAAGAGCAGGAGGGGCAGCTGGATCAGGAAGGAGAGCAGGAGGAACCCAGCCAGCTCGGGCACCTGCGGGAGCAGAGCCTGCTGAGATGGGGCACGGAGGCCGTGGTGGGGTGGGGACAGCCAGGAGCTGCCTGCATCAAGCACTCTGCTGGCCTCCACTGCTGGGTACCGGCGGTGGCCCTGCCACATGGAGCTGTGCCTGCACGTGGAGGGCAGCAGGAAGCCAGGGGGTCTCCTGCCTCCCCTGCCTCCAGGTCCTGCCTGCACTCATGTTTCCCTCCCAGGACCGCTCCAGGAGGGCCAGGCAGTGGTGGGCACTGGGGTCCTGAGCACAGGGACACCCAGCAGAGTGGCAGCTCCCCAGCAGGGCAGTCCCTCGCTGAGCACAGGGGCCGTGTGGCCAGGGCAGAGGGACAGCTCTTACCTTCTCCTGCAGGTTCCCCACGTAGCCCAGGTAGAGACGGCAGCACTCAGCCAGCGAGAGGGTGAGGAAGGCAGTGACCAGCAGGAACTGGTAGTGCCAAGGCAGCAGGTGGTACTGCAACAGGGACACAGCCTCGTCCCAGCCAGTCTTGTCCCCTCTACCCTCCACACTCCGCCCCCTATGCTCACCACCTTACTGTCCCCTTTGCCCTGTCCCCTGTGCCACATGCCCAGCTCCCTGTGCTCTGCCAGTTCCCACCAGTACTGGTACCCAGCCCTGCCCATTCTGCCCTCTCAGTTTACCCTTCCCTGCCTGGCAAGCTCAGTGATTGCTCTCACAATGCCCAGAGCTCAGCCATCCTCTCAGCCACCTTCATCTCACAGGGCATTTGCTCAGGTATGTTGGGACCTACCAGTTTTGAAAAGGCTCCCCCCTGCCCTCTGCCCAGCTCAGTGTGGCCCCTGCGTGCCCGGAGTGGCTGGGCAGCAGCAGGCTCCCCACCAGGTGCCCCGTGGGAGAGTACCTTCAGCTGCAGCATCATCCCCTCGGCCAGGCACCAGACCGGGAAGTAGTAGACGTTGAAGTAGAGCATCATCTGGAGAGGCAGGCTGGCCAGCACCTCGTGGGCTAGGCAGGGTGGGGCAGGGTGGGCACCCCAGGCTCTTTGCCCAGAGCCAGCCTCTGCAGGCTGGCCAGCACCTCGTGGGCTAGGCAGGGGGGGCAGGGTGGGGAGGGTGGGCACCCCGGGCTCTTTGCACAGTCAGCCTCTGCAGGCTGGCCAGCACCTCATGGGCTAGGCAAGGGGGGCAGGGGAGGCACCCCAGGCTCTTTGCCCAGAGCCAGCCTCTGCAGGCTGACCAGCACCTCGTGGGCTAGGCAGGGTGGGGCAGGGTGGGCAGCCCAGGCTCTTTGCCCAGAGCCAGCCTCTGCCTGTCAGCTCACAGAGTGGGAGAGCAATGGCCTCTGAACATGCCAGGGGCAAGAGTGGTTGGATGGCACGGGGGGCTGCTTGCAGCAAACCCTTCTTTTGGCTCCCCTCCATGGGTGGGCAGTGCAGGACCCTTCGGGAGCTGCCGGCATTGGGTGCTGTGCTGGGCGGGGTGGTTGTGGTGAGGCGACAGCAGCCCCTGCCCCCCAGGTGCCCATCCTGCTGCGCCGCCGCCCGTACCTGGGTGGTAGGTGTGGGCAGTGCCACTGTCCCGCGTCTTGTTGCTGATGAAGAGGGAGCCGCTGAAGGCTGCCAGCCCGCGGCGCAGGGTGGGGGGCAGAGGGGTGCGCGCAGCCATGGCAGCAGCCCAGCTCCGCTCGGCCCGGCCCGGCTCAGCGGGGATTAGCCCGGAGATCAGCAGCGGGATGCCAGGTCAGGCTCATGCGCAGGGCCAGCCAGGCACCAGCTCCCCGGGGACAGGGCTGCTGAGCTGGGAGGAGGATGTGAGAAAGGGAAATCCACCCCGGGGACACCAAGCCCACATGGGAGCCACAGGGCTGCAGGCTGCCTCCTTTCCATGGCAGGGACACTGTCCCCAGCCCGGGCACCCTGTGGGCAGCTCCCTGCTCTACCACACCCCGGCCCAGCCGGGTTGTGCTAACCTAATTCTTGCTCAGCCCTCCCTGGCACTAGGATGCCCGGGGAGAGGATGGTGCTGCTCTGCAGAAAGGCTTCCCTGGAGCCTGCAGACTCGTGGAGCATTCCACTCATCACCAAACTCATGGTGATGCCCCATGGGGCTCCATCCCCACTGCTCAGTAGCCCCAGGTCCCATCTAGGCTGGGGGGTCCTGGGGATGTCAGTGGAGTGTGTGCAAGAGGGTGCTTGAGATGGGGGGGAAGGGGATGGGGCCTTCAGGGTCAGTCTTCCCCAACAGGCATGGTCTCATCTGATAATCTTCAGCCCCCAAGCCATCCCAGGTGGGTCAGAGAAGCTGCTGCAAATACTGGGAGGGGGCATTTTAAGTGTGGTCCTTAAGGGCCAGGGACTAGCAAGGGGCACAAGGACAATAAAGAAAAGATTCTGCTGCCTGCTGAAGTCAAAGGGAAGCTGCAGACCTCACTGCCATGTGCTGCCAAAAGCCCTCACCTGGGGCTGAAGGTGTGATGAGACCAAGGCAGGAGTGGCTGCAGTCCACAAAGGCCTTCCCCACACAAGTTCTCAGCCTCCCAGGGCAGGGCCATGCTCCTGAGCAGCTCTGCCACTGCCGTGGCCTCATGGCCTGCCCCAGGACAGCTCCTTCCCTGCCCTTACATCGCTGGTGAGAAAAGCCCAGCTGTGCAGAGTGGAACAATCCATGCCAGGAGCCCTGGCACTGGGCAAGGACACTGAGCTAAGCCAGGGCAGTGGATGAGCAGAAAGGCCCACAGGCCTTCTGGTCTGTTTGGCTGTGCTGGGTGTGACACTGGGCATGATATTTGAGGATGCTGCTGGTGAAGAGAGCCCTCACGGCACTGGGGAGGGTGTTCAGCCACAGCTTGTAACACCAAACAGCTCCCAGCCTCCAAAGTGGTGCTAGGGAGACTCAGTGATGGTTGCCATCACCATTCAGCTCAGACCAGCTCCAGCTGGCACCCAGCCCATGGGAAAGGGGATAAGAGTGCCACACAGAGCAGAGAGGAGAATCACAGAGTCACAGCATGATAGGGGCTGGAAGAGGCCTCCAGAGAGCAGACAGCCCAACCCCTGCCAGAGCAGGGGCACCCAGGGCAGGGCACACAGGAACGCATCCAGGGGGGCTTGGAAAGGTTCCAGAGCAGGAGACTCCACAACCTCTCTGGGCAGCCTGCTCCAGGCCTCCAGCACCCTCACACCAAACTCCTCATGCTGAGCTGCAACTTCCTGGCTTCCAGCTTAGCCCTCTTGGTCCTTGTGCTGGCCCTGGGCACCCCCAAGCAGAGCCTGGCACCTTCATCTTGACACCTACCCCTCAGCTATTGATAGACATAGATCAGATCCCCTCTCAGCCTTCTCTCCAGGCTAACCAACCCCAGGGCTCTCAGCCTTTCTCCACAGCAGAGATGTTCCAGGCCCTTCATCATCCTCACAGCCTCCATTGGACTCTCCCCAGCAGGTCCCTGTTTCTCTTGACCTGGGCAGCCCAGCACTGGGCACAGCTGGATTCTACCTATTTCTGTTGCCACAAGCTCCATGGGGGCTGGAAATAACCACATTTGGGTGGGACACAAATAGAAGGCCCCACAGTAAAGGTGCCTGCAGCAGATGGTTGATCTGTGGAGATGACCCCAGGCCTTGGAAGGACTCAGAGATGAGGCAGACCCCAAGAATATCTCTGCTTTAATTCACAGCTGGGGGAGAATCAGCTGAAAATAGAAATCCTCTGCTTTGGGCTCAGGGCAAAATGCTGCGGGGCGGGGGTCAGGGAATCCTCCCTCAGGACACAGCACTGGAGGCTCTCCAGTACAGTTCCCACCCCAGAGCTGGTCTGTGCTGGTGGTCCCAGGGCTGTGGGCCAGCCAAGGCTGCCCCTGAGCTGGAGGGGAGGCTCAGCAAAGGCAGCAGCCAAGCATCACCGCGGATAGCTGAGATGAGAAGTGCAGCCTTGTCCATAGGTGGCAGAAGGGAGGTCAGGGAGGTCAGAGCACAGCCAGAGACCTACCCCCAGCTCCTCACCCTTCAGCCAAGCAGCACTGACCCCACGGCAGCCCTCCAGGAGGGGGGCAGTGCCAGGCTGGCTGGAAGGGTGACCACCAGCCTGGGGGGTGCAGGTTGCCTGTCACACCTCTGCACCTCAGGGACTGACCAGCAGCTGCCCAGTTCAAACCAGTCCCTGAGAGATGGGGAGCAGTGCTCCAGCCCCTTGCCTGCTCTGGGACAGGGAGAGGAGGAGGGGGCACCGACGAGCGCTTGGGCAGAGACTGGTGCAGCTGGATGGGGCCACCAGGCTGGAGAAGGGACAACGTGAAACACACAGGCAGGCTGTACAGAGACCACCTGGTCCGGCCCCCATCTCTTGGCCCCCGAGGTGCTCCCCGGGGTGGGTGGGCACGGGGAGGGCCGCGGGAGGCGCTGCAGGCATGCGGAGCGGGAGCGGAGCGCTGCGGGGCGGAGGAGGTCCGGAGGTGAGCAGCATGCGAAGGACCGCAGCGGGCAGCCACGGGCATCCGCGCCGGCCACCGGGGGCGAGTGGCATGCTCGAGGTGGACCCGCCCGGGGACCCCTCCAGCCCCTCAGCAGCACCTCTGCCTCGCCCGCGCCTGCAGCCAGTGCCTGCTCTCTTCGGGGCTGCTTTCCCAGCGCCCCGCGGGAGCCGCAGCTCGGCAGCCGCCGGTACGCTGCGGGGAGGGTCGCGGCGCAGCGGCAGGCGCTGGGTTCAGCCAGGTCTCAAAGGGAAAGGGCTCGGCTGCAGTGCCCCTGCGTCCCCGCGAAGCTGCCATCCCATCTGCCCATGGCGAGCGTGGCATCTGGAGGGCACAGCCGGCAGTGGAGTTAGGAGCCTTTCCCAGTGAGCCAGGACATGTCTCCAGTTCTGGAAAAGGAAAAAGGCAGCAGTGCTGCGAGATGCTGCCCAGTTCGTGCACACGGCGCCTGGGCACTGCCCACGGCCTCGGTCAGCAGTCGCCACGCCAGCAGGGCACAGCTAGCCTGGGCTCCCCTGCCCTCACTCTCAGGTCACAACAGGTGCCCAGACCCTCCCGAGCAGATGCTGAGCTCCACACAGAGCTGAGCGCAAGAAGGATTTTTTATAAGCCCAACCACGCCGCCCTCTTGGCATCCAGCTGCCCACCCACAGAAAGCCACCCCGCGGGAGGTGTCTCCACAGCTGCACAGAGTCCCACTCCCATCAGATCTCCACACCAGAACCCTTCCGAGGAGACGCAGCAGCTGTGACTGCTCAGCCCCGGTGTGGCTCCTGCCACCCCCAACACCGCCCCCAGCACAGCGGCACCGCTGCCAAGGAGGGCTGCAAAACAAGCCCGCAGCTGTATCCAGTGTCCCACCCAGGAGCTGGGGGCACAGCCCAGGCAGGGGCCTGCCTGTCCCTCCTGCCAGCCCTCCACGCCCAGCACCCCCGGGACCCCAGACTCGACGTACTTGCCGTGCCGGACAAACAGCCTAAAGGGTGCGAGAGCAGCAGGGGACAGAGAGAAAAGGCAGTCAGCTCCAGCTCCCTCTGGGCTCACTCAGCCCTCACTACGGGGGCCAGCAGCTCCCTCACCACCAGACTGCCCATGAGATGCCACCTCCCTCTCGGCAGCAAGCTGGGTGGCCAACAACCACTGCACAGGGTACTGGAGATGCTGGGCACAGCCCTGCCCTGGGCACTGGTGGCTGGGTGGACCCTTGACATGCCCCTCCTCCAGGGGTGTCCCAGGTGTCTGAGCTGGCTCAGGGCTGCCTGGGGACTACGAGTGCTTCTCTCCCTGACCCTCTGAGAATATTCCAGGGACACCCCAGAGACAGGGACCCACATTCTCTCCTCAGCTCTCATCCCCACTCTAAAGGCTCCTTCCTGGCTGTAATCGCCTCGCTAGCATTTGCCTTCCAGCACAGCAATTCTTCACCCATCCTCTGCACCAGGCAGTGCTGCCTCAGTCCAGTGCCAGCACCTGATGGCAGTGAACCACTGTCCCACCAAGTCTGTGCAAGGATTTCCCAGAGAGCTGGAAGCTCTCTGATGGGAGGCCAGGCTGGAAGAGCTGGGAGTGTTCAGCCTGGAGAAAAGAAGGCTCCAGGGAGACCTTCTGGTGGCCTTGCAGTGCTGGAAGAGGCTGAGCAGAGAGCTGGGGACAGGCTTCTGAGCAAGGCCTGTGGTGCCAGGCCAAGGTGGGGATAGTTTGAGACTCAGAAAGAGAGATTGAAAGGGGAGAGAAGGGAGAAATGTTTGACCCTGAGGGTGGGGAGGGCCTGGCCCAGGTTGCCCAGAGAGGTGGGAGATGTTCTGTTCCTGGCACCATTCCAGGTGAGTATGTTTGGGGCTCTGAGCAACCCACTCTAGTTAGGGATGTCCCTGCAGACTGCAGAGAGGTTGGACTGGATGACCTTGACAGGTCCCTTCCAACCTAAACCAGTCTGGGATGCCACAATTCCATAATTTGGATCCTGCTGTTGAAGAGAGTTCCCCTGTGTGCAGGATGCCAAACCTGCAGGCAGCAGGAAAGCAGCGTTGAGGGGGGGACAGAGTGCGGGGGTGGGCAGAAAGGGAGATGTGAGAAAGGTATGAAGTGGAGAGAAGCAGGAAAGAGCTGCCCGTGCCCGCTGGGGCCCTGGCTCACAGTGCTCAGCCTGTGCTGCACCCCCTGGTGCCCTGCCCTGGCACTGCTGCTGCCTGCAGCCTCTCTACTTACTCCACATCGCGCTTTCGGATGGCCCTGCCGGCAGCCAGCACCTCTGCCACCTTGGACACGATGGGGTCGTAGTTCATGCTGGCCACAGCCACCACTTCGTCACTCCTGGGGCAGGGCAGAGCAGAGGTTAGGGCACCCCCAGCTCCATCACCCAAAAAGCACCATGCTGGAGGGGAGAGGGAAGCAAAGAGACACCCGGCCCAAGGGGGGAGCACCGCGGCTGGCAGGGTGGGACAAGGGACAGGAAAGGGCTCAGAGCTGGCACTGAGGCTGGCCCCACTGTGCTGTCACTGATGCACACAAGCTGTGTGGTGATCACCACCATGGGATGGAGGCAGCACCCTGGGATCTATGTGAAAAAAAACTGCGAAAGTGGATGTGATGGAGGATAAAAAGTTGGGCAACATCAAAGAGCTCAGCAGCTGCCAGGAGATCCCTGAGCTGCTGCCCTGTACCAGGGAAGTGGAGCACTGAGTGGTCAGGATTTCCCTGGGGGACACTTGGTTGTGCTGCTACACATCCTCCTCCTGATGGCCTCCTCCAAGAGGGCAGAGTGCCCACCTCTGAGCTGCTCCACAGGCTGCTCCTTCCAGGGCACCAGGGCAGATNGGCTGCCCAGGGCTGTGCTTGAGGCCCCATCCCTGCAGACATCCAAGCTCAGCCTTGCTGTGTCCCTGTGCAGCCTGCTCTGGCTGGAGCTGTCCCTGCTGCCTGCAGGGGGCTGGGCAAGATGCCCTTGGAGGGTCCCTTCCAGCCCGATGCCACCTGTGAAGCTGTGACAGTGCTGCTGGGCAGTTCTGTGGTTAATGTGTCAGAGGGTGAGCAGTGACAGCCCCATAGTGGTGGCTCTCAGTGGATGTCCCCTTGCAGAAGCTCTCCCCACACTGCTGATGCCTTTGGCCAATGTGCCAGCAAGCTCAGAGGTCCACGTGCCCCCTGAGTGCCAGCAGCTGCTGCAGCCCCAGGTTGGTGTCCAAAGTGCACAGGCACCAGGAGAAGGAGGACAAGTGTCTGGCTCATGCCACTGATCCCTGTGCCAAGTGGACACATCCAACTGCCAGGCTCTGTCCTGGAGTGATGGAGTCCGCACACAGGGAGGGAGGCACAGAAGGGAGGCCATAAGGGACAGTGAGCAAGGGACAGCAAGCCCTGGTGAGATGATCTGTGCAGGGCAGGAGATGGCTCCTGCCAAGAGCTCCCTCCCAGGCCCTGCCTGAGTGCTGCTGCCAAGTGGTTTGGTTGCCTGGGCAGGCAGAGCTTCCCCTCCCTGGGCTCACTCTCACCAGCCTGATTATCAGAGAGCACTTCAAGAAATGTCCTCCAGCTGCAGGCATGAGGAGGCTCTGTAGGCACTGATTTCACACTGGCAAGGGATAGAGGCAACAAAACTCCCTGGTGGCAAAGGGCCTAGAGGTGTTGATGCTGGTTGACAACCAAACAGGCACGAGGCAGTGACTGCCAGTGACTGGTGTGGGCAACAGGAGCAGGGCAGGGATGGTGCCCCTGGACTAGACACTGCTAAGGCCACACCTCAAATCCTGGGGTCTTTTCTGTGCCACTCACTCCAAGGAGGACATTGAGGGGATGGAGCAGGGCCAGAGAAGGGCAACAAAGCTGGGGAAGGGTCTGGAGAACAGGGCTGGGGAGGAGCAGCTGAGGGAGCTGGGGGTGTGCAGCCTGGAGAAGAGGAGGCTGAGGGAGACCTCATTGCTCTCTGCAGCTCCCTGAGAGGAGGCTGCAGCCAGCTGGGGGTTGGGCTCTGCTCCCTAGGCTCAGGTGACAGAAGGAGAGGAAATAGCCTGGAATTGTGCCAGGGGAGAGTTAGGTTGGAGAGGAGGAAAAATTCCTTTGCTGCAAGAGTGGTCAGGGACTGGCACAGGCTGCCCAGAGGGGGGGTGGAGTCCTCATCCCTGGAGGTGGTCCAGAACAGTGTGGCCATGGCACTTGAGGCCATGGTTTGGTGCCCATGATGGAGTTGTGCTGCTGGCTGGACTGGATGAACCTGGAGGCTTTGCCCACCCAAACAGTTCTATGATTCTGTTATGCCTGTGCAGGGAGGTGAAGACAGAGACTTACTTGGTATAAAATGCCACAAACTTCAGCTCATCCAAGTCCCCCTGGATGACAACATCATCAAAGCCTTCCCCGTGGCCTGCAAGCAGAGAAGGAGGAGGTTCAGTAGCAGCTTCCCTGGCTCCTGCTCTAGCCCCTAAGACAGAAATCTGTCAACCCAGAGCTGCAGAGGAGCATCCTGCAGTGACCAAGAGACCAGCATCAGCCAATGAGGACACAAAGAGTATCCCTCTCTTGTTCAGAGAGGTGCCACAGAATGGTCTGGATTGGAAGTGACCTCCAAAGCTCATTCAGTCCAACCTCCTGTGCAGTCAGCAGGGACATCCTCCACTAGATTAGGCTGCCCACAGCCCTGAGCTAGTTCAGGAATGGAAAGACTGTTTATAAAGGCTGCAGTGACAGGACATGGGGCAATGGCTTCAAACTAGAGCAGAGCAGATTGAGTTTGGATGTGAGGAACAAGTTCTGCACCAGGAGGCTGCTGGGACACTGCAACAGGTTGCCCAGGGAGGTGGTTGAGGCTCATCCCTGAAGATACTGAAGGTGAGGCTGGACAGGGCTGTGGGCAACCTGCTCTAGTGGAGATGTCCCTGCTGAGTGCAGGGGGTTGGACTGGATGAGCTCTGGAGGTCCCATCCAGCCCAGCCCACTCTAGGATTCTATGTGCCAGCTGAGGGAGACTCTGTTGATGCTGGACCCACCCCTCAGGACCACAGCCCTCCCTCTGGCCCTGCACCCACAGCCACCAGCTGGCAGGGTCAGAACGAGACCTCAAACCCCTCAGGCAGCAGGCAGGGAAGCAGACCCAAGGCAGAGGTCAGTGTGGAGGGTGCCCAGCAGGGGAGGTGTGTGCTGTGGCAGGGCAGAAGGGGCAGCAGTAGCAGCACAGGGCAGCAGTGCAGTGCAGGTGCAGCAGCAGTGCAGGTGCTGCAGCAGCAGTGCAGGGCAGCAGTGCAGTGGCACCATCAGCAATGCAGGGCAGCAGTGCAGGGCAGCAGTGCAGTGCAGGTGCAGCAGCAGTGTAGGTGCTGCAGCAGCAGTGCAGGGCAGCAGTGCAGTGGCACCATCAGCAATGCAGGGCAGCAGTGCAGGGCAGATACAGCTGTAGCAGTCTAGGGCAGCAGTGCAGTGCAGGCACAGCAGCACTGCAGGGCAGCAGCGCAGGGCAGGTGCTGCAGCAGCGCAGGGCAGCAGGGCAGCACAGGTGCAGCAGCAGCAGCGCAGGGCAGCAGTGCAGTGCAGGTTCAGCACCAGCAGCACAGGTGCAGCAGAGGGCAGCCCCGGGCAGGCTCTCACCAGCATAGCGAATGCTCCTCCCAAACATGGCAGTCCAGAGGTAGGGCACAGTGCTGAGCTCCACGCCGTGTGCCAGCATGTTCAGGGCAGCCACGCGGCCTGCAAGGGCAAGGGGCAGGGTGAGAAGGAGCTCTGTGCAGCCCTGCTCTCTGCACAGCACCACCAGCACCCCTGCAGAAGGACCTGGGACTCCTGGTG
>WBNM01028879.1:8932-21693 GCA_013399055.1 Ramphastos sulfuratus | reverse complement strand
TGTCCTCATAGAAGAGCTGCTTTGTGTTGTACTATACCCATCCTGTGATTAAACAGAGGATTTCAGTCTCCAGGCTGCCAAGTCTATCACTGTCCATGGGAGCTATAAAAAAAACACACTGACAAAAACATGCAAGCAACTTCCATTCATCACCTTCATATATTGATATTGCAAATACAAAAGGAAAAAATAGCTGTAGGGTTATGCTGTAAAATGTAATGATGGCTGCAGGCCATGGTGATTGTGTTGATAAAAATGTGGACTGAGTACAATCATATTGTACAATACTTCCCAAGTTGTTGGAGGCATTAGAATAATACCTGTCCTTCAAACACAGAATGGCATTTGCTGTGCTGAAGGTAACATTCTAAGTCTACAACACAAAGTAGTAGGAAAAGACAACAATCCTAAGTGCTATTAAAAACAATAGCACAGCAACTGAAAAGGAAAATCATCTCCCAGAAAAGTGTATGAAGGCAGGAGAGTGTATCAGAAGGCTGCAGCAGCTTTCCTATAAGGACAGGCTGAGAGAGTTGGGGCTCTGCAGCCTGGAGAAGAGAAGGCTTCCAGGAGACCTTAGAGTAGCCTTCCAGGATCTGAAGGGGGCTACAGGAAGGCTGGGGAGGGACTATTGACAAGGTCTTGTACTGACAGGGCAAGGGGCAATGGGTTTGAACTGTCAGAGGGGAGATTGAAAGTGGATGTTAGGAGGAAGTTCTTTACAGTGAGGGTGGTGAGACACTGGAACAGGATGCCCAGGGAGGTTGTGGCTGCTCCCTCCCTGGAGGTGTTCAAGGCCAGCTTGGATGAGGCCTTGAGTGACCTGTGCTAATGGGAGGTGTCCCTGCCTATGGCAGGGGGTTGGAACTGGATGATCCTTGAGGTCCCTTCTAACCTTACCATTCTATAATTCTATTCTATGATTCTATGTCTACTCTTAAGCTTCCTGGAGCTTAATAGAGCCCTAACAACATTTCTAGGAAAGTATTAAGAAAATCACAGAATCACAGAATTGCAGAATCACAGATTGAACCAGGCTGGAAAAGACCTCTGAGATCATCAAGTCCAACCTATCACCGAACACCTTCTAATTAACTAAGCCATGGCACTAAATGCCTCATCCAGTCTCAACTGGATGACCCAGTCACACACTGATCTGGGTGCAAAGACTGAAGGAACATGCTGTGTATCAGACTGCAGCATCCATCTGAGCAGACACATACTGTGAAGCTGTTGAGATTTACCCCTAGAGAATACAACATTGCAAAAGGTATAAGGAAAAATACTACACTGTAGATACAGTAAGGAAAAAAAAACCAGGGAGGAATAATGATCATAGAATCATAGAATGGTAAGGTTGGAAGGGACCTCAAGGATCAGCTACTTCCAACACCCTCCCACTAGTACAGGTCACTCAAGGCCTCCTCCAACCTGGCCTTGAACACCTCCAGGGAGGTTGTGGAGCACAGAAGCACCCAACGTGATCAAAGATCACGTTGGGTGATTCTGTGCTCCACAACCTCCCTGGGCAACCTGTGCCAGTGTCTCACCACCCTCACTGCAAACAACTTCCTCCTAACATCCACTTTCAATCTCCCCTCTGACACTTCAAACCCATTCCCCTTGTCCTGGCATTCCAAGACCTTGGCAATAGTCCCTCCCCAGCCTTCCTGTAGCCCCCTTCAGATACTGGAAGGCTACTCTAAGGTCTCCTGAAAGCCTTCTCTTCTCCAGGCTACACAGCCCCAACTCTCTCAGCCTGTCCTCACAGCAGAGCTGCTGCAGCCCTCTCAGCATCTTGGTGGCCTCCTCTGGACCTGCTCCAACACTTCCATGTCCTTCCTGTGCTGGGGGCTCCAGAACTGCACACAGGACTGCAGGTGGGGTCTGAGGAGAGCAGAGCAAAGTAAATGATATGCCAAGTCATTATCAAGAAACCTAAACAACTAAGGATGAACTTGACGGAAGACAAAAAATTGTTGTGTTTGGACATCTGCATTAAAATATTACCCAGGAACTTCTCAGGAAGCTTTCCTCCCAACTGCCCAGCTGCATAGGCCATTAACGCTTGAAGGCCATTTTGCTTTCTATCCATGATGGCAAAAAGGTCTCCAGGTTGAAAAGAATTAGAAAACTTTGGTCCAAATATATCTATATAAAAATATATAGAGAGTCTAAATCCTTTGAATCCTCAATAGTATTGTATCACACTAAATGTTTGAATCCTTCCCTGATGCCCTATATCTGCAAAAATCTCCACTAAAGGCTAACGCAAGATACATATTCATAGGGAGGGGCAGCTAAACAGTGTTACTGATACTTTTCAATCTGTTACTGCAATGTTGAAGACCATAACAGCATGGAAAGAAATGTTTTTCCCAGGCATGAAAGTGGCACTAAAGAGAATAGTAAGCATTTGTCCTTTCCCTCATTATCTCCTACAGAACTTGGCTTGAGTTTTCGTAAGTTCTTGCCTTGAGTTTTTGTAAGTTCTTGCCTTGGTTTTTTCTAAGTTCTTGCCTTGGTTTTTTATAAGTTATTGCCTTATTTCTACTTCTTTCAAGCAAGTTTATTTGGAGTTTGACAAACCCAAAGCTGCTTTCTCTTTCCAATTTAAAGGAAGTTATACCATCAAAATCTGACGACTGACTTTGGAAACTTTATAGTACCTCTGTAGGTAATGCTGCAGACGTTTGTGTGTCAGTAAGCAGGTAACAGTGGTGTTTATTAAATCACCTACTTTGTAGGCTAATCTGGGAGAAATCAATCACACAAAGGAAAGCTCAGGGCATTGATTTGAGCGAGTAAGAATGCTGCAGAAGCATCTATCAAGCCCACATAATGCAGCAAGGCAGAAAAGGCTACTGATTTCTTATTTATAGTCTTATTTTTGGATATACCATTCCCCTGAGTACAGCACTGAATACACACAGAGAATAAAGACAAGCTTCTGGCCCCTCTTCCCTACTGAAAAATGGTTCAGGCTGACTGCTGAATTATTGAATGCAAGAATAACTTACCAAAGAGGAAATAATAAACTGGAATGCTAAAGCAGCATAACTGATTCTGTTTCCATACTGAACTGGTTATAACACCACAATTTCTGGGTGATGAAAAGCTCAAGATGAGGCTGCAGTGTGAGTGCAGCCCAGACAGCAACTGTGTGCTGGGCTGCAGCAAGAGCAGTGTGGGCAGCAGGGCAAGGGAGGGGATTCTGCCCCTTTGCTCAGCTCTCCTCAGACTACACCTGCAGTCCTGTGTGCAGGTTCTGGAGCCCCCAGCACAGGAAGGACATGGAAGTGTTGGAGGGGGTCCAGAGGAGGCCACGAAGATGCTGAGAGGGCTGCAGCAGCTCTGCTGTGAGGACAGGCTGAGAGAGTTGGGGCTGTGCAGCCTGCAGAAGAGAAGGCTTCCAGGAGAGCTTAGAGTAGCCTTCCAGGATCTGAAGGGGGCTACAGGAAGGCTGGGGAGGGACTATTGACAAGGTCTTGCAATGCCAGGACAAGGGGCAATGGGTTTGAACTGGCAGAGGGGAGATTTAGACTGGATGTTAGGAGGAAGTTGTTTGCAGTGAGGGTGGTGAGACACTGGCACAGGTTGCCCAGGGAGGTTGTGGAGCACAGAATCCCCCAATGTGATCTTTGATCACGTTGGGTGATTTTGTGCTCCACAACCTCCATGGAGGTGTTCAAGGGCAGGATGGAGGAGGCCTTGAGTGACCTGTGCTAGTGGGAGGTGTCCCTGCCTATGGCAGGAGGTTGGAACTAGGTGATCCTTGAGGTCCCTTCCAACCTTACCATTCTGTGATTCTATGACCAATGACAACTTTTTGAGTAACATTTATATGTAATAAGACAGACACGCAACACAGACAGTAATTGATGTACAATTTGCACAGTTATTGAGTATAAGGAAAAAAATGTGTGCTTCAAAGACTAAGATTCTGAAATACTTTTCTTATACAACATAAAATGAAAAAAATAATTACTTTTGCACTGCACTTGGCTTTGAGAAAGGTTATTTCTTCAGTAAACTAAAATAGTTTTAATGAACTTAAAAGTACTTTAGAGATCAATATTGACACAAAAAATAATTGTAGAGTTTTACTGCACATTGCAAAATAAATCAGAATATTCAAAATAATGCATTTCGAGGTAACATTTTTTCAAGGTCTTTTACATTAAAGTGCAAGCAGCTCTGTAGGAAGGAAATAAAGACTCTCTCTGCCTGTATCTCTACCACCATGCAGATCCCAAAAGCTAAAAATATCCAACAACTCCCAAAAAAACACTTCCAAAAAATGTAGTGTTAAAGATTATTTAGTATTACATGACACTTCCTACATGAAACCATAGGTTCTTCTCTCTTCCCAAGTGTTATAACCCAGTTATTTATGAGCCACCTCTTCTTACAATTCAACACAACTTATGAACCTGCTGTCACTGTAAAAGTCAGCCCTCAGGGACAGACAGTGGACTTGGACCACTCTCCAAAAGACTGACAATAGACAATAACTAGATTAAATGCAGACAGTATGTTCATCTATGTAAATTATATGTGCACTTTATCTTTTTTAGCCATTTTATAATGTAAACAATGAAATACCTGAAATGGAGTTGAGGGAGGGGCTCATCACAGGCTGTCCAAGGGGGTTGTGGAATCTCCCTCTCTGGAGATATCCAAGACCCGCCTGGATGCATTCCTGTGGGATCTGGTATAGGTGATCCTGCTCTGGCAGGGGGGGTTGGACTGGATGAGCTTTCCAAGCCCCTTCTAACCCCTAACATTCTGTGATTAACATTTGGAGTGAGTAGGTGACACCTGGTTTGTCAGTGAGTTAAACTGAGTTTCCAAGGCAGCTTGCTTCCCCAAGTACCCAGGCTGCCTACTAACAACTCAAAGCACGTCTGTTGGCATGCAACATTAAATGAAATAAAACCTGAATACTTAAAACCCAGGATACCAAAATGGGAAAAGCTCCACTCAGCCTTTTTTACACAGATTCAGTTTTGCTTTTGGGGCATGCTGTTATTGATCATGTCTTGCAGAGACACTTCTTAAATGTTATCTGGGTTTACAGACAACACAGGCATGGCAACCCATCTTCTATTCTGTCATATGATGACAAACTTGTAAGATGAATAAAATGAAAACATATTTGGTGGATATGGAGATAGGAAAATATTATGCATGATAGAGATCAATCTGCTAGAATAAACATCAGCATATAGTGTGCAGGCAGTTTCTTTAACAGAGAAATTCACATGCCACTTTTGCTTTTGTTTTTTGCTGGTTTTTTGTTTGTTTTATGGGTTTTTTTCTTTTCTTTTCTTTTTTTTTAGGGGGGGGGGAGGTTGTTAGTTTGCTATTTGTTTTTTTCTAGTGAAATTTGGAGCTGTGCTACATCAAGCCTGCTCACTATGCAAACCTCATTGGGTGTACATGTTGAGCCTTTAGGACATTTTTAGTTACCTTAAGAGTGCTAAAATCTAAACAGACATCTCAGATCTCTTCATATGCCAAGTTACAAAGAACATAACTTTAAAAAATCAGGTAAACTGCCATGTTTACCCTTTTGTGAACATTGCTTTTCAGTAGTGCCGTACTCCAATTTTACCTCCTGGAATGAATTAGACACAGGCACTTGAAAACTGAATTGTGCAGTGGCAGCCATATACCTCTGCAACATACTTTTACTTCCTTCCTCTATTCTATACTTTTCTTGTTTTAATTTCTTTTTTTCTTTTCAATTATTCTGTGAATATTGACAGGACTTCACTCTACTGTTACCTGTGCACTTTTAGAGAAAACTAGCTGATGTGGGTTTGGGAGTTCCCCGCCCCCCCACACTTTGTAAAATGACCCAGGCTAAAACTCAGCTGGCTGGAAGTTTAGATGAAGCTCTATTTACAGCTCAGCACAATGTACAAGCAGAGATATACACTATAGACAGGAATAGTTACAGAAATATACAAGGTAAAGGTAATACAGAAACACAACTCCCCTCCCAGAAATCAGAGACCCCAGGAGGGGCTCCCAACCACCCTTCTACCTTCTCCCCACCCCTACACCTTACCCTGAGGTTTTGAGGATCGGCCAGAGGAGGAGTTAGAAGAAAAGTGATTAGTGAAATTAATTTGTCAGAGAGAAGAAGCCAGAAGTTGCAGGACAGCCCCAGACAGTGTGCCCCAGAGAGTGCCCCAAGCCCGACTCTCTTATCTTTTGTTTTGAGTACTTATTCCTAAACANGATCTTTGATCAAAGGTTGGACGAGGCCTGGAGTGACCTGTACTAGTGGGAGGTGTCCCTGCCTATGGCAGGGGTTGGAACTAGATGATCTTTGAGGTCCCTTCCAACCTTACCATTCTATGATTCTTTAACCAAGTAGTGTAGTAGACTTATGCAGATTCACAGCTACAGACTCAACAGACCTCTGCATGTCTCTGCAGACCCAGACAATCCTTGTTTTTTATCTGTGTGTGACAATGGTGACAATGAACAACTCATTTGAGTGCTGAGCCTCATCCTCTGACACCAGGCACTATTTTTTTCCAGTCACTTTGCTCTGACACCTTGCATCTCTCTCCCTTCACACATTATCCATGAGGTTCAGAGATGTGGAAAGAGCCTGGAAAGACACTGTGCTATTTAGGGTGATCAATAACAGTGTGTTGAGAATAAGACATTTTGCCTCTTTTCTTCTGGTAGAGGTGAATCAAAAGATTTAACTTTTGTGGCTGGCTGCTGCTCTGCCTCATCTCTGGTGTTCATCTCTTTGCATCAAGGGGTCTCTCTTCCCACATGTACTGACTAGCAGGGCGACCTGCTGAGATACTTTGACATTTACCCAAACAGAAGCAATGCTTTCAGTGTACACATCCATGTAAATAAGGTATAAATCTCTGCATATGTTAAGATCCCCTCACAGAACATTAACAACCTCATTAACATTAGCAATCTCAAATGCTACAATAATCAGCCTTCTCCAACCTCTCCATCCTGCAAAATTAAGGAAATCTTTTTGATAATGTTATGGAGGGGTAATTAATTAATGCAGGGTGGTCTTTTTCCAAAATTAATATATGTTTATTAATTTGGATATCCAGAACTCTCGCCATCCTGACCACTAACTTCAATAATAATCAGTTCTTTGCAGAGTCATGGAAATTTTGTACAGATAATAACACAGGATCTAGAAATAACTAGCAATAATACATAACATAAATTAAACTCAATTGAACTGGAAGAGAAGGTTGCTGCAGTCAGTGTGCCACTTGCTCACTAGAAGGACTCAAAGAGCTCCTTTCTGCTGATGGCAGAAGGCAATGGTGAATTGCAAGAGGCTTTAAGTATTTACTCACAAAATATCTCCTGACTCNGGCTTGCTTTGCCCTTTTCAGTGCAGAGCACAGGCCTTGCACAAGGCACACACAAGCTGAGTGTCTGTACTTGTTTACCACAGGAGCAAAACAAGTCTGGGCAAGCCACAGTCCTCAGATTCAATGGCTCCAGGTTCTTTGTCTTGTTTCCCATAGTTGCTTCTCCCCAAAACAGAAGGAGGGAGAGCAGAAAAACATGGCTGGGCAAGCCAGGACATGGGTAAGCCTGTTTTGGCAGTGCTTAGGGCTACAACGACAGTATCTGAAGGGGGCCTACAGGAAGGCTGGGGAGGGACTATTGACAAGGGCTTGCAATGACAGGATGAGGGGCAATGGGTTTGAAGTGGCCGAGGGGAGATTGAGACTGGATGTTAGGAGGAAGTTGTTTGCAGTGAGGGTGGTGAGACACTGGCACAGGTTGCCCAGGGAGGGTGTGGTTGCTCCCTCCCTGGAGGTGTTCAAGGCCAGGTTGGATGAGGCCTTGAGTGACCTGTACTAGTGGGAGGTGTCCCTGCCTATGGCAGGGGGTTGGAACTAGATGATCCTTGAGGCCCCTTCCAACCTTACCATTCTGTGATTCTATGATTCTGTAACACAGGCAAATTTCCTCAATTTCTGTAGTGATGGTTGCCCTCAGCTTCCCATATGTTATTAGATTCTTTATTTTAATTAAGTATGGGAAATTGAGGCTATTTAAATGAAATCTGTGGTTCCCTAGCAATAACATCATTTCAGCAGTTAGTTTTACTAGATGAATGGCAGTAACGGTGAGACTCATGACAAATTAATGAGTATTTTTGATAGAGGGATCTCAATTTATTGTTGAAAAAAAAATCCTGCATTATCAGCCTACACTGATTTCTTATTTCAGTTTCTTGTAATCATCACTCCCCCCCAAAAAAGGTTAACTGCCTCATAGAAGACAAATCAGAGTCGAGAGCAGGACAAAACAACCAGTTCTTTGACTTTCTGCTTGTCTGAAGAACCACATTCCCTTGACTAGACAAGGAAATAGGAACCTGGTCACAAATGTGTTTGCTTCTCACTAAAGCTGTCAACTACTGAAAATTCAGAACTTCTCAAGAATTCAGCAGTATCATATCGTGGCTTTGCTCTTACTGAAAATCTGACATCTACTTTGGCAGCAGGGCTTGTATTTACATGACCAGCCAAGAGATTGGGGTGTCGGATGCTGAGTCCAACACACTGCACTTGAGGGCAGGAGAGGGCTCTCTGGGAAAAGACTACAACCAATTTACGGTGACCTGAACTACCATTCAGTAATTCACTGTCCCTAGAGGTGTTCAAAGTGGGTTTGGATGTGGCACTTGGTGCCATGGTCTAGTCTCGAGGTCTGTGGTAATGGGTTGGACTTGATGATCTCTGAGGTCTCTTCCAACCTTGCTTATACTGTGATACTGTGATACAGATGTTTCTGACCAAGTCAAGTATGACTTGTATCTGAGGTCTTACTGATATTATAAACTGTACCAACACCATTACTTCATTGTCTAATATTGTTTTATTTATAGTATAGAAAATACTGATTGGGAAGTAAAAGTGATAGTGAACAAAACATGTATTCCTCCTCTGCAGGCACCTGTGGACAGCAAGGGATACCTAACTGATTGTNTGAGGAGAGCAGAGCAAAGGGGCAGAATCCCCTCCCTTGCCCTGCTGCCCACACTGCTCTTGCTGCAGCCCAGCACACAGTTGCTGTCTGGGCTGCACTCACACTGCAGCCTCAGCTTGAGCTTTTCATCACCCCAGACCCCCAGGAAAACCTCAGGGCTGCTCTCAGCCATTCCCCACCCAGCCTGGAGCTGTGCTTGGGACTGTGCCTACCCAGCTACGGTGGCACATATTAAACATCTTGAAAGTTGCATATCTTAATATGCCAGAATTGTGCTCACTTGGGCCATTTACTCAAGAGCACAGAAAATCTCTATCTACATCTTCATAGAATAATAAAATGGTTCAGGTTGGAAGGGACCTCAGAGATCATCCAGTTCCAACCCCCTGCCATAGGCAGGGACACCTCCCACTAGAACATGCTACATTTTCTATGTGGCTTATTACAAGATTCTGAGGCACTGAGAAATTAAGGTAAAAAATATTCTCTTAAGATATTAATTTGCTTTAGATCTGATTTGTTAGCCAACTTAGAAATATACAGCACATAGAGCAGCAAAGTACAGTGTCTACAGATTCCCTTCACAGCTGGGAGGGATCAGTCATCCCACAATTGCTTATACACAGACAGAAAAAAAAAAAAAAAGGATTTCATGCTTATCTGTGCTTTGTTTTCTGATTACATCTAGAAATTCCTACATTCAAAATAATATTTATATAAACATACACATATATTTATATTTAAATGTATTTCTGTGAATCACATGTGTATCACAGAATGACTCCTGGAATCATCTCATCTGGAAAAGATCTTTAAGGTTGCACTGCTGACTACTAAATATGATGCTCCAGACTCTAACTGTGGTCATAGGAGAAACACACTTCTGAGGTCTTCATCACTAGCTACAGATAGAGCCTGAGAATGGGGCTGAAGTCTGGCCCATTGTAGCAGCTCTCATGCTTTAGTTCCCACCTATGATGCAGAACAGGGATTATAAACTCTAGTTCCAAGCTAACAGCCTTATTGAGTTAGGCTAGCCTAACCTTTGCACCCAAGCTGGTTGCTTTGGAATGAGGCAAAGCAATATTCTGCTTGTGCTGAACACACAGGGTTAATGCTTCCACAGGAAGCCATGAAGTTAACTGTAAAGCACAGGCACAGCTTCTCATGTGGGTGGTATAGAAGTGTAGCTAGAAAGGATGAGTTTCATAGAGTCATAGAATGCTAAGGTTGGAAGGGACCTCAAGTACTTTATTGTTATTTTTCTGTGCATAAACAGTAATTGCATATATTTGAAGTACGTAAGAAGCAATAATCTTGAGAATAGTTTAATATTTACACATGTCGAACAAAATCTTGTTTAAAAAAAAAAAAAAAAAAGTTAGACTTTTCCCTAGTGTGCATAGCTGTGAACATGCAAAAGGACACAACAGAATTGCCTTCTGTACCTTCATGAGGTCTGGGTGAAGAGGTCACACCATGACAACAGAAATCTTTAAATCATTACAAACTCTCACAAGCAGAATTCTGAAAGAGAATTCTAAAATTTAGTTCAAGTGTTAATTCTTCTTTTATCTCAAACTTGAAAGTTGAGCTGCTCTGGTTACCAGCTGCAGACTTTGACAGTGACAAATGGGAAAAAAATTGCTTTAAAGCTGAATAATTTGCATATAGCACTCCCAAAGACCAAGAAGCCATCACTGCACAGAAAATGATCTTTTAAATGCTTTCATTCTGTGACCCTCTTCAGGTATAACAGGAGGAGTGGGAAACCAGTGCTAGATCCTTTTTAAAGAAGCAATGTTAACTGCCTGAAGCTGGTTACAGGCAATCCTGAGGAAACACATATAGCAGCTGTTGTGAAAAATATATAATAAAACACAAAGAAAAAATTATTTCCCCATATAGAATCATAGAATGGTAAGGTGGAAGGGATCTCAAAAATCATCTAGTTCCAACCCCCTGCCATAGGCAGGGACACCTCCCACTAGTACAGGTCACTCAAGGCCTCCTCCAACCTGGCCTTGGACACCTCCAGGGAGGTTGTGGAGCACAGAATCACCCAACGTGATCTTTGATCACGTTGGGTGATTCTGTGCTCCACAACCTCCCTGGGCAACCTGTGCCAGTGTCTCACCACCCTCACTGCAAACAACTTCCTCCTAACATCCACTTTCAATCTCCCCTCTGCCACTTCAAACCCATTGCCCCTTGTCCTGGCATTGCAAGACCTTGTCAATAGTCCCTCCCCAGCCTTCCTGTAGCCCCCTTCAGATCCTGGAAGGCTACTCTAAGGTCTCCTGGAAGCCTTCTCTTCTCCAGGCTGCAGAGCCCCAACTCTCTCAGCCTGTCCTCACAGCAGAGCTGCTGCAGCCCTCTCAGCATCTTTGTGGCCTCCTCTGGACCTGCTCCAACACTTCCATGTCCTGTGCTGGGGGCTCCAGAAAGATTTCCAGTGAGTATATCATGTAAAGAAATTGTACCAAAACAACAAAGCTGTTTTGGCTTTTATTTTTTTGTATGTGTAATGCAGACACTCAAAGGATAAAACATGCAGCTAGCTAGCAGTGCACACAGAAGAAATGTTACACACTATTTCTAGTTTAAGCCATAAAGGAAAGTTTTAAGGAAGTAAATGTCATCTCAGAATAACCAACAGGAGGTATCAGTGTAGATTTCTGTGTGCTGCTATGGAAACAGAGGATGCTGTGAATAACAGCTTGGACATCACTCTCTTCCATGCTCCTAAAGGCATTCATTGTGTCTGCTACCAATTCATGACCATCAGTACCTTTCCCTGCTTTATGCATGTGTTGAAGACTCCAATCAGGATGTTAGCACAAGCATCCCTCCTTAGGCACCGCAGTGGATAATCAAAGCACAGGATAATAGGACTCAGCAAGATAACTGATAATTTTGTTAACAGTTGCCAGACAGTTGGCTGGCTCCTGCTGGCCTATGAGCCTTACAAGTTAGACAGTAATAAGGAACAGATAAAATAAGCAGCAGTGCAAGTCTGCATTTAATCACCCAGGTTCACAAGCACTCTACAGAAATACAGATCAGTCTAGCTAACAGTATGTGTTGTCTTACAGCACCACTTAATCAAAGTGGCTTCTTATATGCTTCAAGATACATGCACAAACCAAGAACCTTCCTGAATTTGGACCAATCCCAGGATCATACATTCAAGGACAGCTAAGTACTTGCTAAGTTTCTATTTCATGTATAAAGCCAGTTCTGCTGAAACTGCTGGGCTCAGTCTGAAACTTGTGGCACTGTCAAAAACTAGATAACAGTCATCAGAAGAGTGTAGTAATTTACTCTGCTTTGTCAGACCCCACCTGCAGTCCTGTGTGCAGTTCTGGGGCCCCCAGCACAGGAAGGACATGCAAGTGTTGGAGCAGGTCCAGAGGAGGCCACAAAGATGCTGAGAGGGCTGCAGCAGCTCTGCTGTGAGGACAGGCTGAGAGAGTTGGGGCTCTGCAGCCTGGAGAAGAGAAGGCTTCCAGGAGACCTTAGAGTAGCCTTCCAGTATCTGAAGGGGGCTACAGGAAGGCTGGGGAGGGACTATTGACAAGGTCTTGTAATGCCAGGACAAGGGGCAATGGGTTTGAAGTGGCAGAGGGGAGATTGAAAGTGGATGTTAGGAGGAAGTTGTTTGCAGTGAGGGTGGTGAGACACTGGCACAGGTTGCCCAGGGAGGTTGTGGCTGCTCCCTCCCTGGAGGTGTTCAAGGCCAGGCTGGA